>JAJQOW010001811.1:30000-33203 GCA_037975125.1 Latrodectus hesperus | reverse complement strand
ATCCATCGCGAAATAATAAACAGATAAATAGTTTTACATTTCACTGCATGGAAGCTGCGAGATATATTTTTAGATTTCATCAAGACGTCCCGGGTCCGCCACGGCTAGCTCCAGTCGGTAGAGCACATGAGACTCATAATCTCGGGAGTCGTGGGTTCCGAGCCCCACGTTGGGGGTTGTTTTTCTGTTTTATATTTTGCGATCTATTGATAGTATTGGGTTTATCAATTTAGGCGATTAGCTGGATATGAAAATACAACTAGAAATGCTCCTTATCCCATCGCGAAATAATAAACAGATTAAATATTAGTTTTTACTTTCATTTTACTTGGAAGCTGCAGGAGATATATTTTTAGATTTTATCAAGACGTCCGGGTCCACGCCCGGCTAGCTCAGTCGGTAGAGCACCGAGACTCTTAATCTCGGGGTCGTGGGTGCGAAGCCTACGTTGGGCGTTTGTTTTTTCTAAGTCTTATACATCTATTATGAAGTATTGAGTTTATCAAATTAGGCGATGCTGGATATGAAGAAATACAACAGAAATGTTATCCATCGCGAGAAATAATAAACAGATAAATAGTTTTACTTTCATTTTACTTGGAAGCTTGCGAGATATATTTTTAGATTTTATCAAGGCGTCCGGGTCCACGCCGGCGGCTAAGCTCCCAGTCGGTAGAGCACGAGACTCTCAATCTCGGGGTCGTGGGTTCAGGCCCCACGTTGGGGTTGTTTTTCTGTTTATATTTTTGAAATCTATTGTTACACGGGAAGTTATTGAGTTTTGTCAAATTAGGCGATGCTGGATATGAAAATACAACAGAAATGTTATCCATCGCCGAAATAATAAACAGATAAATAGTTTTACTTTCATTTTACTTGGAAGCTGCGAGATATATTTTTAGATTTTATCAAGACGTCCGGGTCCACGCCCGGCTAGCTCAGTCGGTAGAGCACGAGACTCTTAATCTCAGGGGTCGTGGGTTCGAGCCCCACGTTGGGGGTTGTTTTTCTGTTTTATATTTTGAAATCTATTATGAAGTATTGAGTTTATCAAATTAGGCGATGCTGGATATGAAAATACAACAGAAATGTTATCCATCGCGAAATAATAAAGTGATAAAAAGTTTTACTTGCATTTTTCTTGGAAGCTTCGAGATATATTTTTAGATTTTATCAAAACGTCTGCATCGACGCCCGGCTAGCTCAGTCGGTAGAGCACGAGACTCTTAATCTCGGGGTCGTGGGTTCGAGCTCCACGTTGGGCGTTGTTTTTCTGTTTTATATTTTGAAATCTATTATGAAGTATTGAGTTTATCAAATTAGGCGATGCTGGATGAAAATACAACAGAAATGTTATCCATCAGCGAAATAATAAACAGATAAATAGTTTTACTTTCATTTTACTTGGAAGCTGCGAGATATATTTTTAGATTTTATCAAGACGTCCGGGTCCACGCCCGGCTAGCTCAGTCGGTAGAGCACGAGATTCTTAATCTCGGGGTCGTGGGTTCGAGCCCCACGTTGGGCGTTGTTTTTCTGTTTTATATTTTGAAATGTATTATGAAGTATTGAGTTTATCAAATTAGGCGATGCTGGATATGAAAATACAACAGAAATGTTATCCATCGCGAAATAATAAACTGATAAAAAGTTTTACTTGCATTTTTCTTGGAAGCTTCGAGATATATTTTTAGATTTTATCAAAACGTCGGCATCGACGCCCGGCTACCTCAGTCGGTAGAGCACGAGACTCTTAATCTCGGGGTCGTGGGTTCGAGCCCCACGTTGGGCGTTGTTTTTCTGTTTTATATTTTGAAATCTATTATGAAGTATTGAGGTTATCAAATTAGGCGATGCTGGATATGAAAATACAACAGAAATGTTATCCATCGCGAAATAATAAACTGATAAAAAGTTTTACTTGCATTTTTCTTGGAAGCTTCGAGATATATTTTTAGATTTTATCAAAACGTCGGCATCGACGCCCGGCTAGCTCAGTCGGTAGAGCACGAGACTCTTAATCTCGGGGTCGTGGGTTCGAGCCCCACGTTGGGCGTTGTTTTTCTGTTTTATATTTTGAAATCTATTATGAAGTATTGAGGTTATCAAATTAGGCGATGCTGGATATGAAAATACAACAGAAATGTTATCCATCGCGAAATAATAAACAGATAAATAGTTTTACTTTCATTTTACTTGGAAGCTGCGAGATATATTTTTAGATTTTATCAAGATGTCCGGGTCCACGCCCGGCTAGCTCAGTCGGTAGAGCACGAGACTCTTAATCTCGGGGTCGTGGGTTCGAGCCCCACGTTGGGGGTTGTTTTTCTGTTTTATATTTTGAAATCTATTATGAAGTATTGAGTTTATCAAATTAGGCGATGCTGGATATGAAAATACAACAGAAATGTTATCCATCGCGAAATAATAAACAGATAAATAGTTTTACTTTCATTTTACTTGGAAGCTGCGAGATATATTTTTAGATTTTATCAAGACGTCCGGGTCCACGCCCGGCTAGCTCAGTCGGTAGAGCACGAGATTCTTAATCTCGGGGTCGTGGGTTCGAGCCCCACGTTGGGCGTTGTTTTTCTGTTTTATATTTTGAAATGTATTATGAAGTATTGAGTTTATCACATTAGGCGATGCTGGATATGAAAATACAACAGAAATGTTATCCATCGCAAAATAATAAACTGATAAAAAGTTTTACTTGCATTTTTCTTGGAAGCTTCGAGATATATTTTTAGATTTTATCAAAACGTCGGCATCGACGCCCGGCTACCTCAGTCGGTAGAGCACGAGACTCTTAATCTCGGGGTCGTGGGTTCGAGCCCCACGTTGGGCGTTGTTTTTCTGTTTTATATTTTGAAATCTATTATGAAGTATTGAGGTTATCAAATTAGGCGATGCTGGATATGAAAATACAACAGAAATGTTATCCATCGCGAAATAATAAACAGATAAATAGTTTTACTTTCATTTTACTTGGAAGCTGCGAGATATATTTTTAGATTTTATCAAGACGTCCGGGTCCACGCCCGGCTAGCTCAGTCGGTAGAGCACGAGATTCTTAATCTCGGGGTCGTGGGTTCGAGCCCCACGTTGGGCGTTGTTTTTCTGTTTTATATTTTGAAATGTATTATGAAGTATTGAGTTTATCAAATTAGGCGATGCTGGATATGAAAATACAACAGAAATGT
>JAJQOW010001811.1:0-15000 GCA_037975125.1 Latrodectus hesperus | reverse complement strand
ATTTTTCTTGGAAGCTGCGAGATATATTTTTAGATTTTATCAAAACGCCTGCATCGACTCCCGGCTAGCTCAGTCGTAAGAGCACGAGACTCTTAATCTCGGGGTCGTGGGTTCGAGCCCTACGTTGGGCGTTGTTTTTCTGTTTTATATTTTGAAATCTATTATGAAGTATTAAGTTTATCAAATTAGGCGATGCTGGATATGAAAATACAACAGAAATGTTATCCATCGCGAAATAATAAACTGATAAAAAGTTTTACTTGCATTTTTCTTGGAAGCTTCGAGATATATTTTTAGATTTTATCAAAACGTATGCAACGACGACCGGCTAGCTCAGTCGGTAGAGCACGAGACTCTTAATCTCGGGGTCGTGGGTTCGAGCCCCACGTTGGGCGTTGTTTTTCTGTTTTATATTTTGAAATCTATTATGAAGTATTGAGTTTATCAAATTAGGCGTGGCTGGATATGAAAATACAACAGAAATGTTATCTATCGCGAAATAATAAAGTGATAAAAAGTTTTACTTTCATTTTACTTGGAAGCTGCGAGATACATTTTTAGATTTTATCAAGACGTCCGGTCGACGCCCGGCTATCTCAGTCGGTAGAGCAAGAGACTCTTAATCTCGTGGTCGTGGGTTCGAGCCCCACGTTGGGCGTTGTTTTTCTGTTTTATATTTTGAAATCTATTATGAAGTATTGAGTTTATCAAATTAGGCGATGCTGGATATGAAAATACAACAGAAATTTTATCCATCGCGAAATAATAAACTGATAAAAAGTTTTACTTGCATTTTTCTTGGAAGCTGCGAGATATATTTTTAGATTTTATCAAAACGTCTGCATCGACGCCCGGCTAGCTCAGTCGGTAGAGCACGAGACTCTTGATCTCGGGGTCGTGGGTTCGCGCCCCACGTTGGGCGTTATTTTCTGTTTAATATTTTGAAATCTATTATGAAGTATTGAGTTTATCAAATTAGGCGATGCTGGATATGAAAATACAACAGAAATATTATCCATCGCGAAATAATAAACTGATAAAAAGTTTTACTTTCTTTCTTCTTGTAAGCTGCAAGATATATTTTAAGATTTTATCAAGACGTCCGGGTCGACGCCCAGCTAGCTGAGTAGGTAGAGCACGAGGCTCTTAATCTTGGGGTCGTGGGTTCGAGCCCCACGTTGGGCGTTGTTTTCTGTTTTATATTTTGAAATCTATTATGAAGTATTGAGTTTATCAAATTAGGCGATGCTGGATATGAATTCAACAGAAATGATATTTATCGCGAAATAATAAACTGATAAAAAGTTTTACTTTCATTTTACTTGGAAGCTGCGAGATATATTTTTAGATTTTATCAAGACGTCCGGGTCCACGCCCGGCTAGCTCAGTCGGTAGAGCACGAGACTCTTAATCTCGGGGTCGTGGGTTCGAGCCACACGTTGGGGGTTGTTTTTCTGTTTTATATTTTGAAATCTATTATGAAGTATTGAGTTTATCAAATTAGGCGATGCTGGATATGAAAATACAACAGAAATGTTATCCATCGCGAAATAATAAGCTGATAAAATGTTTTACTTGCATTTTTCTTGGAAGCTGCGAGATATATTTTTAGATTTTATCAAAACGTCTGCATTGACGCCCGGCTAGCTCAGTCGGTAGAGCACGAGACTCTTAATCTCGGGGTCGTGGGTTCGAGCACCACGTTGGGGGTTGTTTTTCTGTTTTATATTTTGAAATTTATTATGAAGTATTGAGTTTATCAAATTAGGCGATGCTGGATATGAAAATACAACAGAAATGTTATACATCGCGAAATAATAAACTGATAAGAAGTTTTACTTGCATTTTTCTTGGAAGCTGCGAGATACATTTTTAGATTTTATCAAGACGTCCGGTCGACGCCCGGCTATCTCAGTCGGTAGAGCACGAGACTCTTAATCTCGGGGTCGTGTGTTCGAGCCCCACGTTGGGCGTTGTTTTTCTGTTTTATATTTTGAAATCTATTATTAAGTATTGAGTTTGTCAAATTAGGCGATGCTGGATATGAAAATACAACAGAAATGTTATCCATCGCGAAATAATAAACTGATAAAAAGTTTTACTTGCATTTTTCTTGGAAGCTGCGAGAAATATTTTTAGATTTTATCAAAACGCCTGCATCGACGCCCGGCTAGCTCAGTCGGTAGAACACGAGACTCTTAATCTCGGGGTCGTGGGTTCGAGCCCCACGTTGGGCGTTGTTTTTCTGTTTTATATTTTGAAATTTATTATGAAGTATTGAGTTTATCAAATTAGGCGATGCTGGATATGAAAATACAACAGAAATGTTATCCATCGCGAAATAATAAACTGATAAGAAGTTTTACTTGCATTTTTCTTGGAAGCTGCGAGATATATTTTTAGATTTTATCAAAACGCCTGCATCGACTCCCGGCTAGCTCAGTCGTAAGAGCACGAGACTCTTAATCTCGGGGTCGTGGGTTCGAGCCCTACGTTGGGCGTTGTTTTTCTGTTTTATATTTTGAAATCTATTATGAAGTATTAAGTTTATCAAATTAGGCGATGCTGGATATGAAAATACAACAGAAATGTTATCCATCGCGAAATAATAAACTGATAAAAAGTTTTACTTGCATTTTTCTTGGAAGCTTCGAGATATATTTTTAGATTTTATCAAAACGTATGCAACGACGACCGGCTAGCTCAGTCGTTAGAGCACGAGACTCTTAATCTCGGGGTCGTGGGTTCGAGCCCCACGTTGGGCGTTGTTTTTCTGTTTTATATTTTGAAATCTATTATGAAGTACTGAGTTTATCAAATTAGGCGTGGCTGGATATGAAAATACAACAGAAATGTTATCTATCGCGAAATAATAAAGTGATAAAAAGTTTTACTTTCATTTTACTTGGAAGCTGCGAGATACATTTTTAGATTTTATCAAGACGTCCGGTCGACGCCCGGCTATCTCAGTCGGTAGAGCACGAGATTCTTAATCTCGTGGTCGTGGGTTCGAGCCCCACGTTGGGCGTTGTTTTTCTGTTTTATATTTTGAAATCTATTATGAAGTATTGAGTTTATCAAATTAGGCGATGCTGGATATGAAAATACAACAGAAATTTTATCCATCGCGAAATAATAAACTGATAAAAAGTTTTACTTGCATTTTTCTTGGAAGCTGCGAGATATATTTTTAGATTTTATCAAAACGTCTGCATCGACGCCCGGCTAGCTCAGTCGGTAGAGCACGAGACTCTTGATCTCGGGGTCGTGGGTTCGCGCCCCACGTTGGGCGTTATTTTCTGTTTAATATTTTGAAATCTATTATGAAGTATTGAGTTTATCAAATTAGGCGATGCTGGATATGAAAATACAACAGAAATATTATCCATCGCGAAATAATAAACTGATAAAAAGTTTTACTTTCTTTCTTCTTGTAAGCTGCAAGATATATTTTAAGATTTTATCAAGACGTCCGGGTCGACGCCCAGCTAGCTGAGTAGGTAGAGCACGAGGCTCTTAATCTTGGGGTCGTGGGTTCGAGCCCCACGTTGGGCGTTGTTTTCTGTTTTATATTTTGAAATCTATTATGAAGTATTGAGTTTATCAAATTAGGCGATGCTGGATATGAATTCAACAGAAATGATATTTATCGCGAAATAATAAACTGATAAAAAGTTTTACTTTCATTTTACTTGGAAGCTGCGAGATATATTTTTAGATTTTATCAAGACGTCCGGGTCCACGCCCGGCTAGCTCAGTCGGTAGAGCACGAGACTCTTAATCTCGGGGTCGTGGGTTCGAGCCACACGTTGGGGGTTGTTTTTCTGTTTTATATTTTGAAATCTATTATGAAGTATTGAGTTTATCAAATTAGGAGATGCTGGATATGAAAATACAACAGAAATGTTATCCATCGCGAAATAATAAGCTGATAAAAAGTTTTACTAGCATTTTTCTTGGAAGCTGCGAGATATATTTTTAGATTTTATCAAAACGTCTGCATTGACGCCCGGCTAGCTCAGTCGGTAGAGCACGAGACTCTTAATCTCGGGGTCGTGGGTTCGAGCACCACGTTGGGGGTTGTTTTTCTGTTTTATATTTTGAAATTTATTATGAAGTATTGAGTTTATCAAATTAGGCGATGCTGGATATGAAAATACAACAGAAATGTTATCCATCGCGAAATAATAAACTGATAAGAAGTTTTACTTGCATTTTTCTTGGAAGCTGCGAGATACATTTTTAGATTTTATCAAGACGTCCGGTCGACGCCCGGCTATCTCAGTCGGTAGAGCACGAGACTCTTAATCTCGTGGTCGTGGGTTCGAGCCCCACGTTGGGCGTTGTTTTTCTGTTTTATATTTTGAAATCTATTATGAAGTATTGAGTTTATCAAATTAGGCGATGCTGGATATGAAAATACAACAGAAATTTTATCCATCGCGAAATAATAAACTGATAAAAAGTTTTACTTGCATTTTTCTTGGAAGCTGCGAGAAATATTTTTAGATTTTATCAAAACGTCTGCATCGACGCCCGGCTAGCTCAGTCGGTAGAGCACGAGACTCTTAATCTCGTGGTCGTGGGTTCGAGCCCCACGTTGGGCGTTGTTTTTCTGTTTTATATTTTGAAATCTATTATGAAGTATTGAGTTTATCAAATTAGGCGATGCTGGATATGAAAATACAACAGAAATGATATCTATCGCGAAATAATAAACTGATAAAAAGTTTTACTTTCTTTCTTCTTGTAAGCTGCAAGATATATTTTAAGATTTTATCAAGACGTCCGGGTCGACGCCCAGCTAGCTGAGTAGGTAGAGCACGAGGCTCTTAATCTTGGGGTCGTGGGTTCGAGCCCCACGTTGGGCGTTGTTTTCTGTTTTATATTTTGAAATCTATTATGAAGTATTGAGTTTATCAAATTAGGCGATGCTGGATATGAATTCAACAGAAATGATATTTATCGCGAAATAATAAACTGATAAAAAGTTTTACTTTCATTTTACTTGGAAGCTGCGAGATATATTTTTAGATTTTATCAAGACGTCCGGGTCCACGCCCGGCTAGCTCAGTCGGTAGAGCACGAGACTCTTAATCTCGGGGTCGTGGGTTCGAGCCACACGTTGGGGGTTGTTTTTCTGTTTTATATTTTGAAATCTATTATGAAGTATTGAGTTTATCAAATTAGGCGATGCTGGATATGAAAATACAACAGAAATGTTATCCATCGCGAAATAATAAGCTGATAAAAAGTTTTACTTGCATTTTTCTTGGAAGCTGCGAGATATATTTTTAGATTTTATCAAAACGTCTGCATTGACGCCCGGCTAGCTCAGTCGGTAGAGCACGAGACTCTTAATCTCGGGGTCGTGGGTTCGAGCACCACGTTGGGGGTTGTTTTCTGTTTTATATTTTGAAATTTATTATGAAGTATTGAGTTTATCAAATTAGGCGATGCTGGATATGAAAATACAACAGAAATGTTATCCATCGCGAAATAATAAACTGATAAGAAGTTTTACTTGCATTTTTCTTGGAAGCTGCGAGATACATTTTTAGATTTTATCAAGACGTCCGGTCGACGCCCGGCTATCTCAGTCGGTAGAGCACGAGACTCTTAATCTCGTGGTCGTGGGTTCGAGCCCCACGTTGGGCGTTGTTTTTCTGTTTTATATTTTGAAATCTATTATGAAGTATTGAGTTTATCAAATTAGGCGATGCTGGATATGAAAATACAACAGAAATGTTATCCATCGCGAAATAATAAACTGATAAAAAGTTTTACTTGCATTTTTCTTGGAAGCTGCGAGAAATATTTTTAGATTTTATCAAAACGCCTGCATCGACGCCCGGCTAGCTCAGTCGGTAGAGCACGAGACTCTTAATCTCGTGGTCGTGGGTTCGAGCCCCACGTTGGGCGTTGTTTTTCTGTTTTATATTTTGAAATCTATTATGAAGTATTGAGTTTATCAAATTAGGCGATGCTGGATATGAAAATACAACAGAAATGTTATCCATCGCGAAATAATAAACTGATAAAAAGTTTTACTTGCATTTTTCTTGGAAGCTGCGAGATATATTTTTAGATTTTATCAAAACGTCTGCATCGACGCCCGGCTAGCTCAGTCGGTAGAGCACGAGACTCTTAATCTCGGGGTCGTGGGTTCGAGCCCCACGTTGGGCGTTGTTTTTCTGATTTATATTTTGAAATCTATTATGAAGTATTGAGTTTATCAAATTAGGCGATGCTGGATATGAAAATACAACAGAAATGTTATCCATCGCGAAATAATAAACTGATAAAAAGTTTTACTTGCATTTTTCTTGGAAGCTGCGAGATATATTTTTAGATTTTATCAAAACGTCTGCATTGACGCCCGGCTAGCTCAGTCGGTAGAGCACGAGACTCTTAATCTCGGGGTCGTGGGTTCGAGCACCACGTTGGGGGTTGTTTTTCTGTTTTATATTTTGAAATCTATTATGAAGTATTGAGTTTATCAAATTAGGCGATGCTGGATATGAAAATACAATTGAAATGTTATCCATCGCGAAATAATAAACTGATAAAAATAAGTTTTAATTTCTTTCTTCTTGTAAGCTGCAAGATATATTTTAAGATTTTATCAAGACGTCTAGGTCCACGCCTGGCTAGCTCAGTCGGTAGAGCACGAGACTCTTAATCTCGGGATCATGGGTTCGAGCCGCACGTTGGGTCGCATTTTATATTGGGCGTTATTCCTGTTTTATATTTAGAAATCTCTGTTATGTACTGAGTCAAAGAAAAGAATGCAAGATATGAAAATACAACAGAAATTTTATCTATTGAAGTATTATGCTTGTAAAAATGATTTAATTTTATTCACACCTTAGAAGATTTGATGTATATGAGTTTAACACTACAGAAGCTTGCGCTATTATAAGTGTTCAATCTAAGACGCGTAGTTAAATAATTAGTGCAAATGCTACACCAATAACAAGGAAGTATATTGCACACTACATAAGCGCGCTGTGGGCAAAACATTCAGCCAACTCTCTTAACAGATAATGGTACAGGTCCACATCGCAAAAGACAAGTCATAGCGTAAGATATTATAAACAAAATAATGACTTCTTGTTTTCGTTAAGATAACATTGAAGAAGATACACCCCACCAAAAGCAAATTCGACATTCCCTAACATCAAATACTAATCCAAATGACCAAAGGTTCACAAAACAAGAAGTCCCTCATGTCATTAGAAGACTTAAAACAAGAAAGGCTCCGGGACTAGATGGTACAGATAATTTTCCTGTCAAGGCTATTTACTATGCTGCACTATCACTCTTTAATATACTATTTAATAGATGCTTTTAATTACACTGCTTTCTCTGTACTTATAAAAAAGGTTCTAAAAAATATGTAAAAGCCAAATCAACCTGGATCCTGACAAACCTATCTGTCTTCTGCCAGCAATTTATTGGAAAAATTCCTGGTAAAAAGAACAAGTTTCCATCTCGAAAATAATAAGAAGCTGAGCGAATTACAGTTTGGATTTCGAGCTAATAAATCAACAGAGCATGCTTTGAAAAACCTTATAAAAAGATTGAAGAAAATAAAAACAGAGGACACTACACAGTAGTAATCAGCCTAGATCTCAAAAGCGCTTTTGACTCAATCTGGTGACCAGAAGTGCTAAATAAAATGGTCAAGTTTAACTGTCCCAAATTTTTATTTAAGATGTGGGTACTTTTTCTCTCCGATAGAAAGAGTTTAATTAAACACGATGGAGGTTATGTACTACTACACCATAACAGAGTCTGTCCGCAGGGATCCTGTGGGAGACCATTGCTTTGGAACATATACTTTAATGATTTCCTTCTCCAGGAATGGTCAAAAAACACATCATTGCAAGCATTTGCCGATGATGCACTGCTCATTGTTTCGGCAAAAACAAAAGAGCAGTTAATGCTAACAGACAATATTGCACTCTCACAATTTGAAGATTTGTGTAAAGAACATAAATTAATTATAGCCCATGAAAAGACTCAAGCCATCTTTTTTGGCAGCAGCAAAAAGTGCTTAAAATCATATCCGAAGATTGAAATTTGTGCATTAAAAAAATTAAGGAAATGAAATATTTAGGAGTAATTCCTCGATTTCTAACTATCATGGCTCTCTCACATCAGGATATGAAAATACAACAGAAATTTTATGCATCGAAATAGTATGCCGGTAAAAAAAATATTTTACTTTCATTCTTCTTGGAAGCTGCGAGATATATGTGAATAAGTTTTATCAATGCGTCCATGTCGTCCTCCGGCCAGCTCAGTCGGTGGATCAGAAGATTCTTAATCTCGGGGTCGTGGGTTCAAGCCCCACGTTGAGAGTCAATTTTTGTTTTATATTTACAAATCTCTATTATAATGTTCTGAGATTATTAAAGTAAAGAATGCACGATATAAAAATACAACAGAAATTCTATCCATAAAAATAGTATGCTGGTAAAAATACGTTTTACTTTCATTCTTCTTGGAAGCTGCAAGATTTATGGGTTTAGTTTTTATCAAGAAGCCCGGCTAGCGTCGGTAGAGCTCGAGACTCTTAATATCGGGGTCGTGGGTCCGTGTGTGGAGACCCGTGTCCCTTGAAAGGAGGGTCCTGGTAATTGAGGACCCCAGAGGCCAGAACATTAATTTGGCTTCTGCTTCAGGTAAACGGGAGGTGTGTTGTGGTCCTCACCACATCAATCAGCTTTACGGATCAAGTGATCGGTACATCTACTGGATGACATATTAAGGGTGGAGGCCATTTCAGGGATGTACTGTGAGCGTATAGGACTTGGCTAGCGCTGGTGCAGCTAGTCTGCATCCTCTCGTTGGACTCGGTGGTGGGTGGTGCGGTCAGCTCCCGAAATTTTAACTCACAAATGGAAAATTAGAAATCTTTCCTCCCACGGGAGCATCTTTTGAATGACAGTAATTGCAAATAGTTTTAATTAAAAGAAAGGTGGGTTCATTTGAAAAAGTATCCCCCTTTCTGTTACAAAAAGGAATATCGGGTTTTATATGAAAAGTGAAGGGTATCCGTAAGTTAAGATCAGGTGACTTATTGGTAGAGGTTGCAAACTCTACTCAAGCACATATGATTAGTTATATGCGACTGATGGCAAATATAGAGGTGACTGTCTTGCCTCATGGCAGTTTGAATTTTTCACGTGGAGTGATTTCCGCAGGGGATTTGTTAAACATATCGACGGATGAGATTCTAGATAATTTGCGAAGTCAAAAGTTCTGCGGCTTTGAACGCATTAGAATCAGAAGAGATTGAAACAGAATGATAAGTTCAATCAGAAGAGATCACAAGTTCATTGACACTAAAAATCTCATTCTGATATTTGCGACCTTAGACCTTCCTGACAAAATTAAAGCTGCATATATGAACTTACCCGTTCGACATTTTATTCCAAACCCCTTGCGATGTTTTCAATGCCAGTGCTTTGGACACTCGAGGAATGTGTGCAGAGGCAAACCCACCTGTGCTCGTTGTGCGGTGGTTGGCCATGATAGCTCAAACTGCACAGTAAAGGAGGCATGTGTTAACTACTAGGGTAACCATCTCTCCTATTCTCGAAGTAGTACTCAGTGGGCTTATGAAAAAGAGAAATCACGATTAAAGGGAAAAATAGTTGTTCCTATCCTGAGGCAATAAAAATAGTTACCTCTCGTACGCCATGCTCAGGAGTGAGTTATGCGGCTGCAGCGAAAAAAGTCACCAAATATGTGAGTACACAAACGGATACTCTTTTACTTTCTTCTATGGGGTTACCCTAAATAAAATCTCAAAAAATTAATGTTCACCTCCTACTGTTCGAAGATCTCCAAGTACAAAAACAAGAGGCTTTAAGGCCTCTAAATTAAAATCTGCAAAGGAGGGTCATACGAAATACTCCTTATCCACCAATAAAGTTTTGCTATCTGTGCAATCGCGAACGCTGTCAATCTTCATCCTTCGGACGATGATTTTTCGTTCGAGGAACCAATGGAAGACATGCCTCCCGGCTCCGGAGGAGGAGCTCTTCTGTTTAAACAATAACTTCCTTTGTTTGTTGGAACTGCTATGGTTGGCGTTCACAATTCGATGACATCAAGTCTGTTATACCCGCTTATAACCCCGCATGTGTAGCACTTCAGGAAACTTTCCTGAAGTCTAGCAATACCTTTTCCATGCGTGGGTTTAAAAGCTTCCGAAAAGACTGGGGTGATGATGGTGCAATGTACAGGCTGTGTACAGGTACTGTGTACAGGGTGTACAGGCTGTGGCTATGAATTCACACAGCTCACTTAGTTACAGTCTGTAGCTTATATTTACCATCACACGATGTCATCCATCAAGAGGAGCTCAATACTTTAGTTTACCAACTGCCTATTCCATTTTTGTTGCTCGGTGACTTTAATGGCCATAATTCTTTATGGGGAAGCGATGATACTAACTCTCGCGGTAGGCAGATAGAGCGGTTTATTTCAGACAACAGTCTCTGTCTGCCTAATACCAACGAGAAAACATACTTCCACATACCCACAAGAACATTTCATTCTCTCGATATTGCCATTTGTTCTCCATTATTTCTGTCATTGTTAAATTTAACAATTGGGAATGACCTACATAACAGGGATCATTTCCCAGTCGTCATCTCCCAGACTGGAGGTAATAGCGTATGACGACAACGTCTACCTAATTACGTGTACAGTCGGGAAGATTGGACGTTATTAACACAATTGGAAGACATTGATGTTGAGATGGTTTCGATCAATTGTATTGATGATGCGATTTGCAAAGTCACTGAAGCAATTATAAATGCACCTGATTCAGCAATACCCAAGAGTTCCTCTATTCCAAAAAGGAAATACAAACCTTAGTGGAATAATGAATGCCAACGAACTTATAAAAAACAGAAAAAATTATGGAGGTTATTCAGAAGATACCCCACAACGGAGAATCTTATCGCATTTAAGAGAGCAAAACCATTAGCTCAAAGAGCTCGTCGTTGAAGTAAGAAGGAATCTTGGTCTCGCTATATTTCATCTATAACATCTTCCACATTCAGTAAGCAGTTGTGGAGAAAAGTGAAAGCAGCCAATGGAATATATAAGGAATATTCCATTTCCATTTTGAAATCCGGAGTTACTATATACTCTTCTCCTAAAGACGTCGCTATCGTCCTTGTTGAAACCTTTGCTAATGTCTCCAGTAACGACTCTTACAGTCCTTCGTTTTTAAGGGAAAAAAAAGTCATGCTGAGTGAAAACCAATACATTTCAATCACGGACAAGCTTTGCCTTACAACTGTAAAATTCGGATGATGGAATTGAAGAGAGGATTACAGTAGGCCAATGATACCAGTCCAGGACCTGATGGAATCAACTATCAAATGCTTCGTCATTTAAGTCCAGATTCCCTTTTAAACGTGCTTTTTCCAATAGGATCTAGACTGAAAACAAATTTCCATCTCTTTGGAACGAAGCAATAGTGATTCCGATCCTTAAGGCTGGTAAGGGAACTTTTATTTCTTCACATTATCGACCAATAGCTCTGACGAGTTGCTTGTGTAAGACACTCGAACGTATGGTCAACGCCCGTCTCGTATATGTCTTAGAAAGAAAGAAATCTATACATATCAATCAGATTGGATTCCGTAAAGGAAGATCCACTCTTGATAATATCACATATTTGGAAACCCAAATCCGCAACGCTTTTGTGCGGAGGAACCATCTGGTTTCCATTTTCTTTGACATCAAGAAGGCATATGACCGTACATGGCGACATGGAATTCTCCGATCCTTATATGGTTTCGGTTTTAGGGGTAATCTTCCGATATTCCTTCAAAACTTTTTACGCTCCCGTGTTTTTAAAGTTCGGATAGGAACTTTTTATTCCGATTATTTTAATCAAGTTGAGGGTGTACCTCAATGTTGTATTTTGAGTGGCACCCTTTTTATCCTTCATCTTAGTACCATAATTCATTAATTATCACCTTCTGTTCATAGTACATTGTATGTTGATGACTTGCAAATATTTTGTGAGAGGTTTAATATGCATTTAATTGAGAGACAAGATTACAAACAACAGTTGATAAACTTACTGCATGGTGCGCTGAAAATGGCCCTACTCTTTCTCCTATCAAGAGTAGATGTGTCCATTTCTGCAGGAAAACTAGTATTCATTGTGATCCGGTGATTTCGATCGACAACACAACTATACCTGTAGTCAGCGAGATGAAATTTTTTACTGTAATATTCGATCGAAAATTAACGTTCCTTCCGCATGTTTTAAATCTGTGGGGGAAGTGTGAGCGATCACTTAATATCCTCAAGGTGCTTTCAAATACATCCTGGGGTGCCGATCGCACATCACTACTTCGGATATATCAATCACTAATTTCGTCACGCATTGTGTTGCTTATGAATCAGCTAGACATTCTGTTTTTTGAAATTGGACACTGTTCCTCCCTCAGCGCAGAAGATATGTTCAGGCGCATTCCACACATTTCCCGTCCAGAGTCTATATGCTATTTGCCAACAACTGCCTTTTTTTCCTGAGACGAATGCAGCAGTCTCTCAATTATTATGCTAAGATCATGTCTGACCCTCATCATCCCTTACGTACCATGATTCCTACATCTGCACGTAAAAGACTCTACAATGCTCGTCCAAGGAGCATTCCACCTTTTCTCATTTGAATAAAATCTCATGTGTTATTGTCTGACCTGCAGGATGTTCAAATAACTACCACAAATCGAACTTCACATCCACACTGGTATGAGCTACAATGCAAAATAATCAATCCCTTTGCACAGTTCAAAAAATCGGACACATCCCCAGTTGTTTTCCATCAGCTCTATTCATCGCATCGCTTTCAGTTTGATTTTTACCAACCTGTATTGACAGATAGTTCAAAATCTGCAGGACATGTTGGCTGTAGAGTTTATGTTGATAATATTTCTCTTAGTTACAGCCTTAATATGTCCTGCTCCCTCTTCACTGCTGAAACAACTGTTGTATTTGTGGGCGCTTCAGTATGTGGGTAGTAAAGGATCAAATAAATTTTGTATATACACTGACAGCCTGAGTGTTTTAGAAGCTGTGGAGAGTGTTAATGTCAACTGTCATCCTGTTGTATCGAAGAAATATTTTTGCATTTTTAAGAAGCATTTGTTTTATAGATTCTATATAATTTTAAATCAAGCAATTTTAATTACAAATTTATAACATTTCTCTGATTTAGTTTAATTTCTTTTTAGCTATTTTAATTAGAATTATTTGTGTTGTATGTTGGGTGTCTGTGTCTATTTATATTTTACTTTATAATTTTTACATTGCTGGTCATTTTAAAGAACTTTTAAAAGTTTATTGGTTTCCAAAAAAAAAATGAATCTATTTTTAATTATCTATTAAAAATAGATTATTATTAATCTATTTTTTAAATCGTTGTGGATAATTTTCTATTATTTGCGACATATTCTGCAGAATATATAGTCGTTCATAGTATTTTTTCCTATGGCGCTATGATCATCTTATTGGGAAAATGCATTGTTACACTTATAGATGGTCTCTGTTCGTGATCCATTGTGCAATCACGGTGATATGAATGCCACTCACCTCAAGAACTGCCCTGAAGTTTTAAAGTTTATGACTGACAACTCCTTTGATGCTACTGAAGGACTTTATTCTTGCTTTTATACTTGTTCATTTTTTATTGGGCTGCTCATCGATTAATGGCAGAGGTGCCGAGGATGATTGTAGGCTAAAGAAATACTTATTGTTAGGTAGTGGGTTTAATACCTGACCCACCTGTAGATCTGTTAAGGGTCTTAAATGGCACCTCATGCATGTAAAATAAATTGTGACCGGTATTTTCTCAAAATGAAATCGTATTTCTAGAAGAGAGCTCCAGCGGCTCAGTAACTTCACGCTGGTTACAGTTAAGAGCAGCAAAGGGGAGCAGCATTTTCTGATGGCAGTGATGGGGAGGCTGACCACATTCTGCCTCAAAGGGTTTTTAAAGTTCCATGGGTTGGAGACGTGTCCACGTTCATTAGTGACGCTCATATTCCTTTCGCTGTTGTGGTGTGGATGTGGAGAAGAGGGTGCCAGCTCAGGTATGAGCTCTTCCATGTTTCAAAATGACGAGGTTCATGGTGATGGGTGAATCTTTCAAAGCTGTTATCTTTCAGATACAGTCCGTGACTCACCTTCACCGGTGCGTATATCCAGAGGTGGAAGATCAAATCTGGGAGTGTTCTACCGATTCTTCGTTCTAAATTCTTCGTACCCTCAGACTGCCCCCTCAATAAAAAAAAACCATGATTGCCACTACTTGCAGAGCTAAAAGATCTTGATACAGCAAAAATCATTGTGCATTTGGAATAAACAAAGCCTATAGTTTAGAGATAATTTATTGTGATATTTTTGGCCGCCTTGTAACCTAAACACTGTCAACCAACTATAATTTTGAATTGGAAAAAATTATACATTTGAAATTTGATAAAAACAAAGTTATCTTTACTACCATTACTCTCACTACTTTTATCATTACCATTACTCTCATTTAGAATTATTAAGCCTATTTTTTTTTCTTAGAAATTAGATTTTTCAGATTTTTTTTTTTCAAAAATCCAAAAAGAGAAATAATAATAAACTTGAAATATATATATATATATATATATATATATATATATATATATATATATATATATATATATATATATATATATATATATATATATATATATATATATATATATATATATATATATATATATATATATATATAGATAGATAGATAGATAGATAGATAGATAGATAGATAGATAGATAGATAGATAGATAGATAGATAGATAGATAGATAGAAAGATAGATAGATAGATATAGATAGATATAGATAGATATAGATAGATAGATAGATAGATAGATAGATAGATAGATAGATATAGATAGATATATATATAAAGTCATTTTCTTTA
>JAJQOW010001810.1:0-33216 GCA_037975125.1 Latrodectus hesperus | reverse complement strand
AATATTGTTTCATACCCATCAATATATATGTTCAATTAAAGAAATTGGTTCTACTTTTAAAGTTGTCGAAAGATAGAAACAAAAAACTGCGCCTCATTTCTGTTTTACTTGTAATATATATATATGTATATATATATATATATATATATATATATATATATATATATATATATATATATATATATATATATATATATATATATATATATATATATATATATATATATATATATATATATATATATATATATATATATATATATACTTATAATATTAAGTATTTTAACAGCAATATCTTTATTACGAGAGAAGTTTATAAAATTGTTTATCAAATAATGTCAATCAAGTGATTCTCTGTAACAAACATAATATTTTGTTTCAGTTTTGTTGAATCATAACATATTTTATTTATAGAACATGTAACTATTATTAATAATGATGTCCATCAAACTAATCTAAATGCATATATTTAGATGTAACTAGCACAATAATTATATAGACCAATAAAATTTAATTATAGTTCTTTTAGTCTTCCGATTGAATGTATAATCTGAAAATAATTTGAATTAATGTATGATTTTGCGACTCGGTGTAAAATTGGATACCCATTGGTTTAGCGAAAAATTTGGAGGTAAAATTTAAATTTTGCTAACCCTATATGTGCATATCTTTTATGTAGCAGCCATCTTATTAATCACGTCTTGGCGCCTATCTTAGCGTCAAAAATTCGCCAAAAAATCTAATAATATTCGATTGTAACTTTTATCTGATTTTGAAATCAATAAAATGTTAAATTATCTGATTTATAAGATTGATTATCTGAGATAAAACATTTTATTAAACTTTAGTGTAGGACAATAAAAAATGAAATATATGGAAATAATATAATATGCTGTTACTCTTTGTTTTTGCTTGTAAGGATGCAAAGAATAAAATATTTTTAAAGTCACTATATGTATGAAGCCAGTATACACTGCCATTGAAGTATTTCTTTTATCTAACAATTTTAGGACATTAGTTTTTATTTCAAATGGTTACTATACAGAGTTTCGAATTTTAGTTTGTCTGGTGTTATATCTTAAATCTCAATGGAATTTTTTCAGTATACATGATATTTAAATTGTAGTCTAAAAAAATTTTTTTATAAGAAAACATGGAATATAAAACATCAGTAGATTTTAAAGGCCTTATAAAAATTAATCTCTGTATTCCACATAAAAACTCGTTTTTCAATTTGAAGTACGACTCGAATATAGTTTATCGAAATTGTTTTCCTTTTGCGAAATCCAATCAACAAACGTTAGAGAAAAAACTACTGATATCGCATGATCCATCCATTCTCCTTTAAGACCAGTTGTGTATTTTATACACAGGAAAGAGAAATAACAATATAATATTTTTCACAATTGAACCATCTGTTGTATAAGCAGGTTGAATGTCATGAAAAGTGGATCGCTGAAGGAGGGAGATAAATTTTTTTTAATGAACACGATTATTTATATTTTTCAGATTTTGTAAGTAGGAAGGTAACACTTGTTCTTTCCTCTAAAAGAATATTGTTAATATCGTTTTTGAGAGTTCAATACCAATTCATTAATATTCTTGTGAAGACTTTTGTCGGAATTGGGTGAAACATTGGATTTCATTTCTTCTAGTAAGTTTATTTCATCCCTCAGGATGTCTTCTTCCTCCTCCTTGGGATGGTCGACGACCCCTGGCTCAGGAAGGCCGGCGGACGAATCTTCGTGTGCCTTGTGCTCCTCGGATTCGTGGATCGGTGGAAGCATCTCGACGTTGGGCGAGACGGTCTTCCCCGAAGGACACGCGAAGCCATTCGCCTTGTTGTTGTTCAGGAACTTGGAACCGTTCGTCGTCGGTTTCGCGTCTTGCACCCGGAGGGGGTGCACCTTCTTCGGCTTGCGGGGGGCGCAGCGGAGAACCAGGAACCGGAGCCCGTCCCCTATGCACTCGCAGCAAGTCCTGCTGATGAAGAAGCTGCAGAAGAAGAGCCTGAGGACGCAGAAGAGCAGTCCGATGCCCACGAGGGAGGGTCCTATACCAGCCATCGTCGCCTCGATGGCAGGGTGCTTGAAGTGGCAATAGAAACTGATGAGCGTGAGGATGGCCCCGAAGCAGGCCAGGGTGAGGCCGATGATGACCAGGACATCCGGGCCGAAGTACTCTTGCTGCTCTCGGAAGCTCATGTTGGCCTCCGGCGCATTGATGTCGCCTGTCGTGAAAGAGGGAAATGTCAATTATTATGTTAAACCACATGCAAATAACAGTGAAACTCTTGAAGATAAAATCATAAATAAAGGACTTCAATGCAAAATTTTATTTGAAAATGTATTGCCGTTACTGCATTCAATTTAAATTCTCGGTCCAATTAATGTATAGTTAACATCTGTTTTGACGCGTGCTTATTTCATTGAAATGTTACCACGGTGAACCCATCGTGTCTTAGTGGTTAAACAGAACTATTCAGACTATTCACTCCAGGGGGCTCTATGTCAGACACTATTGCAGGATTTGCACTTCTGTTTGCATGACTATCCATGGGGGGGTTGTTTTCAGGGTTACTTCCCTTGAGACACGTGATTGCAGGTCTCTACCTATGAAGAGAAGGCAACTCATGCGGTGGAAATGAAAACTCCTTACGACGCCATTCAGCTATTAAGCTGTATGCCTTACGGCATCTAAATAAATTCTAAAACGTGAAAAACATAAGCCAAGTTTTCGGACATCCAGCCTAATTAGTAAAGAAAGGTATACAATTTATATAAAAAAATAGAAACAGATCTTTCATTAATTATTCTTTCGATATACAGTGTACCGGAAGACATTCATTTTTTTAATATTAGAAACCCATAAAAACTTTGAAAAAATAATGAGACTATTAAACTAAAGTTACATTGGAAGCTTTATTTCTCGAATCAAAAATGTCTCTTCAACCGAATGAGTCATTTCATACAATAGATGCAGTTCAACTATTCTGCATTCTTTGGAAGAAAGTTGGGAGAAGAAAGAAGCATTAAAAATGCATCATTGAACATAGCATCAAATGCTGAAGGGGTGAATATATCGCTGTTCACAGTCCTATTTCCTCTGCATAGCTTCTCTCACATATTTGATTATATACTCTTCAGCTACACGTATTTTCAAATGTATGTTTCCCTATAAATGTTTCCCTAATGTATGTTTCCCTATAAAATTATATTTTTGCAATTTAATCGATTTAAAACGGAAAAAAACTTATCAAAAGTTTAAATCTGCAATTTATGAAGAATTGGTTCTGTTAAATGGGAATAACAACAAGTGAGGTGCCATTACTAGTTAGAAAATTGAATCAAACAACAATATCACTTCTTAATTTTTGAAGTTTATACTGGCAAGTGATAAGATCGATACATGCAATAGTTCAACAGTTTGGGGGTTCAAATCTCTCATTTGTCTTGCATACTTGTATTCGGGATTATATTCGGAATACATTTTGAATTATAGGTCAATATTTAATTAGCCCTTGAGTGCTCATTGAGCGATAAATAAACCGAAAGAATCAACCTTTAAGGTTGATACATACAGACAGGAGCATCTAAAGTGATCGCTATTAATATGGATACCCAAAACCAGCAATGCAGTAAATTAACCAACATCACCTGGTCTCAGTAATATTTGGCGTTCAAATATGGCAACCCATAATAAATTCCTTTATCATTTGAGTTTGTGCTTTGCTTATTGAAAAACATTTAAATCCAAATTTCAATTCCGGATTACCATGTCAGTAGTTGGGTTGCAAATAGGGAATCCTGTGGCAGGTCCAACATTTGACAGTGGTTGGAGATGGATGCTGCCTTATCTCAAAGCATAGGCTAGAATTTGGGAAATTTTTTCTTTCCCTACAATGCCTTATTAGGACTTATTGTCTATTGGAAGCCACATTTCCAGCTGGAAATGTAACTGCTCGATTTTTCAAAGGCTGAATCAAAATTATGAACGCCTCACTTCTAATTAATCATAGTTAAAATGTTTACGCCTGTGCATTTTTAAAAAAGTGCATAGTCTAAACTTCTTGACTATTTCCTTTATATCATTTCTAAACTACTCAGTTTAGATGACACGTATTAAATATATTTAAAAAAATGTATTTAAAATTTCTTACATAATGAAATGATTTATAATAAGAAGAATAAAATGATGCATGAAATAACATGGAGTAACTATCATTGTATAGTAACATGCAATAATGTTACATAAATGTTATTATTACTGCAGGGAATAACATGTAGTAATAATAACAGTTGGTAAGGAAAAACTCAGCTCTAGTTCATCGCCAGAATCAACAGAAAAATAGCGCTATCAACCTTGGTGGCTCACTTTACCGAACTTCAAACTTAGAGTGAGAGTGTGTAAAGGAGAATAAATTTGCTTCGTAATAAATTCCATAAGTGTAATAACTGTTTAAATGAATTTATTAGATTTCTAATGCATTTGAAAGACATTGCGAAAACTTCAAGTCGATTCCTTGTTTTCACGAGACGTGGTATCTATTTACAGGGCGATTATCAAGGAGTGCGAATCGATGCCTGCTAGGAAACGGGATTCAACATATCGATCATTGAAGTGCCTTCATTCCCCAAGGAAACATTAAGGCATAATGGGCGATCCAGTGGATATCTCGCACAGCACTCATATATTTCGAATGTAGCCAAGGATACAGTCATATAATTTTCTCTTCTCTCTTAATACAGGTAACTATTCATGAGTGTAAGGTTTTAGTGCACTCCAAACTTTTATTCTGCGGTTCCTTTTTGTGCTGTACATAAAACCTTCAATCCAATTGGAACACAATTGATGAAATAGTTTAGCCATGTTTTTTTTATATTTCATGCGCATTTCATTACATAATATTATGTCTGCCACTGACACAGGTATTGTTGCTCCAGTACAACCTGGATTTACCTATCTAGTGCTTTTAGGTGCCTCGTGTGGTCTCAATATCTTATCATTGTATATCTTTCACTTAAAATATACTCGATTTATTTTAACTTCTCTACTTTGCCTTCCGAAGGCTTCTGAGTGCTTCGTGTCCTGATTTCGTTTGTAAGGTTTCAAATTTTTCTCCATGAGATCCACATAAAAATAACTATTCTTTATAGTCATGAAGCTTTGTGTGGTTTTATTTATATATTTCTTTTAGAGCGGTCTCGATCCATCTCACAAAAACTGGCTTAAGCGTATTTGTAATTTCAATTAAAGAATCACAACCCAGATGTGATAGAGCGACAAATTTGTGCAAGTGTTCTTGGTGCTGTTCTGAGAATTGTGAGGTGTGCCAGAAACGTTCTTAGCATGATCGACGCGTTTTCCAAACATTGCGAGTAATTTTATGCTTTATTAGAGAATCATTTTTCCCGCACCCTTATCAGTGTATCACGTTAATATGAGCATTTCACTTGAAATTCTTCTTCTTGTAATAGCATTCGCTGCGTTCATTCTTTTCATGCTAGTAAATCCTGTTCACCGTTGAACAGTTAGTATGCATTCTGCTTTACAAAGCATTGAAATTGTGTTGCGTTGCTCAGAGAAAACGAAACCTGTTGACGTAAAATTAAAGTCCGAGGTTTGATCACGGGTCTAGATTGGGAAAAATCGACTCAGCGATTTAACCGTTCTATGGGACGGTGAAACTGAGTAGCAAGCATGCTGGAACACTAGGGATTGCTTGTTAAGCCGAATCGCACCCCACAACCCTCGGTGGGTGTTGTCTCTATGAGGGCTATCACGCCGCTGAGTTAACTTATTTAGAGAAGTGTGTGATTTGACTCTGAATTACTTGAATCAGAATCATTTTACAGAATCATAACTGTATAGTGTGAGAACAATTTCTTTAGTAAATTTTATTTGGCTATTGTGTAAAATTCAGGAGAAGGACAAAAATTATGTTATACAAGACATTGATTAAACCAGTTCTAATCTACGCCTCAGAGACATGGACCTTGACGATGAAGGAAGCGAAGACATTGGTGATTTTTGTGAGAAAGGTCCTAAGAGCTATTTTTGGTGTTGTCCAGGAAAATAACACGTGGCGAAAAAGGTATAACTCTGAACTGTACAAAATATATGGAAAAGAAGACAATATTAAATCAATAAAGCTATTTATAATGAGATGGGCAGGCCACCTCATGAGAATGAGTACAGAGAGAACACCAATAAAGGTCTTCAAACCACCCCTTTCTGTAGTAGACCAAGAGGAAGACCCAAAAAGAGATATAAGGACTGCCTGGAAGAAGACTTCAACACACTGCAAGTCAAGAACTGGAGGTCGATTTCTAGAAAAGGGGCGGAATGGCAGAGACTTCTGAAGAAGGCCAAGGCCCACAAAGGGCTGTCGTGCCAATGCTAATGATGATATCATGTAAAATGAATAGTATTCCTCGTTTCGTTAATAATATTTTGGACATAAAATAATCTAGAGAAATCATTAATCAATAAGAAAAGAAATTTTGGAAAGTTTTGTATTCAAAAATTTATATTAAATTTTATATTTTTGCAGTAAAATTCGGGTGAATCAATTTTAGGGCTTGTCATTTGATGACATTCCATTTCTCAAGTAGCATACGAGTGTTAATGACATTTCCATTTTTATGCTAGGAAATTATTGATCAACATGTGGGGATTTGCATTACACCTTTGCATTCATTAATTTAGTTATCGTATTGCTCAAAAGTTTCCACTGTTTCCACTGCACTGAGGCTTTCTCATTTATCTTTATAAAGATATCCAGATCCTGATCCTGGATCGATAGCTGCGACACATTTTCTTTAAATAAGAAGGAAATGGAACATATTTATGACTTCCCCTAACATTGGGTTTCCGAATTGAAAATTTTCAATATTATAAAAATATTTAAAAGAGAAACGGTACTGATTTATTTTAACAGCTGTACGAAATTCCCCTCGTTGCCAGCTGAAATATCTGACATTAATTGATGCTACTTAAGCGATGACTGTAATAGATTAATTTCATTACTTTTCCATTTATACTATTCATCAATTACTTCTTCCTACTTTTTTCAGAATGTTGACAGTTTATTATTATGCATCTATTAGGGAGACAAAATATTATTTTGCCAAAAATGTGCATTCGTCTAATTATCCTTGCGTGGAGAAAGTAACGGTTAAGCTTTGGGCAATCCAAGAATCTCGATGCAAAACTGGGCAAGAGACCTTTTGAAGAAATTTGAACACTTCTAAAAAATTGACGTCATGAATCAGATAATCGCGAGTAAGTTTATCCAGCGATGATCATGGCGTCCTTGAAAGCGGTGAAAATAAGAGAATATCGATAAATGAAATCAAATTTGTCTTAAAATAAGAATTTTTACCCGTATGTAATAAATAAATAATGGAGTATATTTGTTTCACGTTAATTAATATCTAATTGCAGAGCAACATTAGTTTTGTAACTAAATATAAATTACAGCTTCATTACAGTAGTATATCCTTCGCATTGAATTCTTTCTTTTCTATTTCCGTCTTTCTATTTCATTTTCACAAATTTTCATTCCATTCAAACATTTCTTCTTCTTTATTGACTCAACTGCCCCTTGTGGGCGAAGGCCTTCTTCAAAATCTACTTCCATTCTGATCTTACTTTGGAAATAGACCTACAGTTTTTGACCTTTATAATTCATGAAATCTCATCGACACAGTCGATCCTTCTAAGTTTGGGCCTCCATATTGCCCTCGTGCCGATTGGTTTAGAGTAAAAATTCTTGATGTTAAAAAGTCAGAATTCATTCTGCACAGGTGCCCGGCAAATTTCATTTGCTTGATTTTTATCTAATTGATGATATCCTCCTTTCTTAATTAATGAATTAAGATGTATATCTTAATTCAAATATTCACTGTGATTAATTTAAAGAACACATTATATACCACAAATACTACAATATTTCTAAGAATATGGAAAAAGGTTTTGAAATTACCTATTCTATTTTTTCGTCTGAATGGCTGAATTAAAACTATAAATGAAATGTTTTAGCCAATTTTTTTATTAATAGTCTTCAAAAATCACAGTCTTATCTAGCTTTCACAATGAATATATGTTTTTCTCGTAAATTAATAGTTAAATTGGGGTAATAAATTAATTTTACTTAAAATAGTGTAATAAAGTACCGTTTTTCTCGGAAAATACAAAAAAGTGACGAATGAATATAAAAAAAGTCTAACGGAAAATTTATAAGAAACTGTTCATAACTTCAATGCCCTAGTTAATAATTTCGAAATTATAACCAATAATTTTTATTTTGACTTTTCGTTATTCTTAAAATTTAACATACAATGTATTTTCCGCTAAAACATACGCGTGGAAGATATCTACTTATCTGGTAAATATATGTTTATCAATATAAAATGAAAAGTTGTTTTAGTCTCAAATTACCGAGGTCGTTCACTTTTTGTTCAATATATCTAATACTTTTCAAAAAATTTAAAACTGAATTATTTTTCTCTTGGAAAAAATATTGAAAGAAAAGTTGCTTTCAAAATAATTCAAACACTCGTGAATAAAAATGTTAGCTAAGAACATGTGGTTCATAAACATTAACAAAATAATCTTTGCTACACTAACCTGCAGTCCTCAAGTTCTGTTTTAAAATATATATTTATCATGTTAATATGTAGGTAACTTAGAAAAGGTCTTGGATTTTTGTTAAAAGCATGAAATGACATTCGAAGAATTGATTACAAATGACTATGAGATATCTGGCCTTCCGACACTTTTGCACAAGAGAAGAACCGAGTCAAGATGATTAGCATCCAAAATCTGACTTCCTCACAGAGGACTTGAGGCAGTGCCTCATTTCTATGAGTACTTTTTATCTCAATCATTTCATTAGGAATGAGACTCGTGATGACCCTCTGTGGCCCAAATGACTCGTTCCCACGAGTTGGATCCACTTGAAAGAATTGTAAGAGTTTAACAAGCTGAATAAAGCATCCCGTCTTTTGGAGGTTTGGCGCAAAAAATCACTATGCATCCAGAGAAACTTGACGAAGCAAATATGGAAAGACAAGCTGAGTGACACAGACGGGTATCGAAACGAATTGCAGAGTCTGGAGCACTGCAGGAAGAGTGACCGCAAAGCTCAACAACCATTTGGATTCTCGAATGACAGCTGAGCAGAGCCTTCAGGAACAGTATATTTGCGGCAGAGCCACGATTCGCATCGCTGATGTTATTGATAAGTAAAAATAAAAAGAAGATAGCAATGTGCTCACTCTGTGGTAGAAGAGCGCTTTTCGGATCATAAAGTTCCCAGTTTCGATCCCAGCCACTGTTGAACAAAGGAAGATGGATGTTGCATTTCTACGTGTACGTTTGTCAGGGTGGTCGGTTGGGTGTTTTAATCCAAGAAAAGTCCTTTCGGAGGGCAGTGAATGTTAAAATACTTTGGAACGGCCTCAGGCTGATAGACAGTCAACAGTGCGGAGTTAAAGACGACTCATTTCATTCGATTTCAAAGTGAATCCCAGTTTTATTTTTATACCAAAGACAGTCTTGTGCTATCTTAGAATACATTTCTTCATGAATTTAAGCGTTACCATTATTTTGATAACCAACCGTATGTGCTATCCTTTACCAAAACAAAAGTATATTCAGAATTTACTAAGATTTCTATTAGTTTTCTAAATAATATGTATTCAATTTTTGAATGCTTGTGTATCGTATTATTCACCTTATCTAAAAATTCAAGTTATATTTTATTTTTAAGATATTTTTTTCCTTTTATAAAATTTTAAAATCACTCAGAGAAAAGTATTTTAAAATCGAGCTTCTTTTGTACAACTTCTTGAAAATTTTTATAATTACAATCTGTCGGAGCAGAACCCTCACTCATTACCCACGTTTTGGCAAGAAATCTAGCAATGCTGCATTTTGTTTTGCTTGTTTGAAATGTTTCCGGCTGCCTGTTTCTGCCGATTGAAAAGCCAAAAAGCACAATCAATCGCCTTGTAATTTCACTTCATGGGCAAAGTGACGAGATCGACACATGAGCTAACCACAGCAACAGAAAAACATTGTGACCCCAACATATTTTATTGGCTCCAGTTGTCAACAGTGAACAGGTCAGAGCTTCAGTTGGGTCAGGTATGGAGATGATGACCTTTCGGTAGCGAGAACATTTTTCTCAACCAGACCACCCCGGCCTCATACTATGCTTTAAAACGAGTTACAAAAAATAACGATAAATACAAGTTATAAATTAACAATAAAATAAAAATTAAATGCGTGCGTATGCAATACTACAGAACATTTTCACCTGGCACTATCATATCTTCATCAGCTTTTAAATAGGCGTTTAAAAAATTTTTTTGTATACATATTTGTATTTTCTTTGCAAATGAAGTTATCAAATTTTTAGTCAATTTTTCAAAACGACAGAATTTCATTATATTCAATCTTAAGTTAAGAAAATATCTAAAATATCATAAAACATGTGCATTAAAATTTTCTAATAGTTTCATCGATGGCCTTGGAAAATGTCAATATAATCTAATACTCTACATGATGACATTAATATGCGTATCTAATTTCATAATAAGGCAATAATTCCACGTCTCACTTCGGGAAACCTTCTTATTAAAAAAGAATGAAATATGTCTCCACTAAGATTATTTCTCGTGTCTGACGATTCAATTTAAAATACTGCACATAAATCATGTTAGATTCAATTAGAAATTCCATAAGTAATTAAAAAATACACATTGCTGTGCAGGTATGCTAAATTGCTGGTGGGGTTCTCCCTTTTGTCTAACGATTTCTCCCTTTTGTCTAACGATTTGTAGTCGGGACTGTCGCTCTGGTCGCACAGACATTCCCCACCAGGTGGGAATTTTTAATGTGTTTTCGAATGCTTGTGAAACAGGTTGTTGTTGTTACTCATCTCAGATAGGCCGAACTAAGCAAGGCAATATTCATAGATTCAAAAACACACAGAAAATCTAAGAACAATAGAAAATTCTGAAAGATTTCCTCCTTTTTAAAATCCAAGCAAATTAAAATATAGGCCGTGGTCACCCTGTCAGCCCCCACATCAATGGCACTCGAGGAAGACCTTCGGTCCCTGCTGGAAAGGGAGCGCCCCTCATAAAATCCCGAAAAAGCAGTTTGATATTTTCTGAGCGAAAGTCGAAAACACCCGTCGGGCTTCTTCTTAAGTACCGCAGGCGATTGGGAGGCATCCTTCTAGTCGGTTTAATTCCATCTTACTGTGGGCGGTGATCTCGTTGTATGTGAGGGCTCACCCCCTCATCAGCAGCAGTGGCCTGGAAATAGGCCCCCCTTTCATTTCCGTCGGCCCCAACATGAGATGGGATTCATTGAAAATGGACAGAGTGAACAGGAGAAGTTCTAAAATGTCTGATGACTTGCGGAACTGCAATGTAAGTGGGGAGAGCACAAATCAAGAATCCTTGTGGATTTAGTGCGAAGAAGACACAAAATATAATTAATTTTTTAAATGAACCACAAAGAAACTTGTTTATGTTAAAATTAGAAATGAGTCAAAAGGCATTTAAGCATGATATCTTGTTTAATACAATAAGGCAGAAAAAATTTTCTACTTTACCTTCAAAACTAAATATTTTATAGTGGGAAAAATATTTAATACTAAACAATATATAAAATAATATTTGCATGGTTACGCGTATTAGACAAATAATATTACAGGTACTTAAGCAATCAACGTGTTTTCTGATCCCTTATTTTTGTTTCATGACTCATATAAGTTAAAAGATTCCTTTTACAAGAAAATTTTAATAAAAAGCATTGAACGATTTGACATGCATTACTGAATCATTCATGCGATGCAATCTATTCACTCGATATTTCAGAGAAGCAGCACTCGTTGAATTTCTGAGAGCAATTTAAGAAGTCAGAAGCGAAATTATGCTGTTATATCTCCTGTAACTCATGAAATCGTCACTCATGTTAATTGTCATAAAATTTGAATTAATGTTGCTATTGTTGCTTATCCCCGACTGGCGTGACAGTACCATCACACCAGCCCCATGAATCCAAAAATAGTCAGTCTCTCAAGCACCACCTCCGGTCTCAAATCCATGTCCCCTCTCTCACACCCAATGCACTGAAAAATATGAGATGGGGAGGCCTGAACCATTCGACATTTGGGACAGAGAGGGTAGACCTTGTACCAGAGACATGTCTCTGAGCAAGCAGGTGGCCATTTTGTAGTCTTGTCAGAGCCGTTTGGCTGCATCTCTTGTGTTTACCCACTAATGCAGAACCAGGATGTTTGCATGTGTACCATTCGTGGATAGGAATGGTATCCCTAAAAGTAGCATTGATAGCCATCCTAACTCTAGAGGTCAGCTCTGAGGACGACAAGCAGTCTCCAATGATTATATTCTGTAAGCTTCCATCCTTGACTAGCTGATCCGCAACTTCGTTCCCATACACATTAACATGAGATGGCACCCACTGGAAGACTATGGTACTGGCTTTCAAATTGGTAAGATGTTGTACTATTTTAGTTGTTGTTATGTCACCATGCCGCCACCACTGGACCAGAAGTTGTATGGAGCTTCGGCTATCACTGAGGATCCAGATATCAGAGACTATACCCTCATTAACACAGAAATTTAAATCATTTGAATTAATGAATACACTGAAGTAAGATTTTAATAATTGCTTTTTTATTTCTAATGCCCGGCTTTCTACGAGGATTTTTCACCTTTATCACCACGACTAGGGTCAGAAGTGATGACACCCACCTATATAGCTGGTGAAGCACCCGAAAGAGGGTTGGCCCTCATCATTTAGGAGCAAGGACAAAGTAGAAAACTTGGCTTGGCATCCCCAGAGCTATCATTTCACATGAAATGCATTGCAGCCAAGACATATTTAACGAACCGCCGACACCGTTAGTGAACACAACGAATCTTTGGTCGGGTCGGGATTAGAACTCACTACCTTCCGATAACAAGAGTGAACCACTGATCATTTCCTAGACAAAATATGTCGCCAGATGTCGTTAATGCTCTTTCTCTCATGCTTTATACTTTTTATTATATTTCAACTCAAGACGCGATGGCCTGGTTGGTTTGGGCTTTTTCGTTTTCGGGAGGTAGTGAGATCGAATTCCGACTCAAATGAAAATCCGTTGTGTTCGCTCATGGGGCACATTCAGTGCCTCTATGAGAGAGCCCCGCCCACTCTCTGGATATTTCACTAGAGTTCCACCCCAGGAAGAGCCGGGCATTACAAAAATATTTAAGCTCATGTTTCCTTTTTGAGCATGTAAGTTTTAAATCTATGAGTGAATAGTTAATACACGGATTAAAATAAAGTTTTATTTATTTGTTTCAGTGAAGAGATAAGTTAACAGCTCTGTGTTTCCCTCGAATTTTGAAAAAAGATTAAAAATTTCAATATTTAGCTAAAATGGTCGACTGGATAATACGAGAAAAACGTCACATTTTACCATATTAAGCAAGTAAACTTTAAAAATTGAAACGCCGACCAATATGTCTAGTGGTCAGCGTGCCTGACTATGGATAAGGAGGTCCTGGGTTCGAATCCCGGTTCGGGCATGGATGTACCTTCTCTATCTATCCAGTCTTTGTCCTTTCCTTGTATGAATGAGGTGTGAATGGTTGCCTACCTTATAAAAACGGGTACCTATGGCATGTGTGTAGAGCGAAATCGTACTTTCACCTTCATGGTGCTCTGATTAAAACGAAAGACGCTCCCAATTGACTTAACTCGCATAGCATAACGAGCTTTGTTTGTCCAAGTGTCATTAGTAAACAACAACAACAAAAAATTTAAACTGACCTTTGACTGACAAAAATCAGAGATGACATAAAATACCTTTTTGCGACATGCTTAAAGAAATCTTGGGTGGAAAGAATTATTAAAAACAAAGATCATTGTTTTTTATCATAAAAAGTACTTTTTTTTTATCAGTGATATAACTTAAACTTAGATCTATATTTTCCTGTTTGTTATAATTGAGTAAATACAGCTTATTAATTGAAATTTAAGATTTTATAACAGCCAGTTTCATTATTGATTCAAGTCAGTCCGATTAAATATGGCCTCAAATGTCGAGACTATTCCTCATTTGGATGGAAAGTATTTCTGTCATTTTTTTCAAGCAAATGGTAGTAAATCATCTGCTTTTTTCCTAGCAGGAAAAAAAATCATTTTTGATTTCTTCGGTTGATTCCTAATTGCTCTGCATGCATCGAATTAGTGACTATTTTCATCTCCCAAAATATCTCTAATTACTTCATGCCATTATGTGATCGATACCTTTCCGCTGAAATCATGCGAAGTTCAATTCCAGTGCAGAAAGGATTGATTTCTTCTCTGCGTAACTGGGATGCTCGCCACAACACATTTCAAAGATTAACATTTATTATAATCTTGCGAATTAACATGACTATTGCTAATTGACATAACGCAAGCAGGAATTATTTTCTATATTCATCTAATTTTATATTACAGATTTTAATTATCTAAGTTTGTGCATATGTAGATTGTCTTACAGAAAAGAATACTTTTCGTGAATTTGAATGTACCTTGGCAAAGAATGTAAACTTAGAGCACCTGAATTTTTGTTAATCTTCAATTATTAAAAGGTTACATCATGTTTTTTGGACTATTTTTTGTATTCACTGTCTGGAAATTTTTTGTAAATTAATTAAATTGCCCCTTTTTTACCCTTGCTGGAAGTTCCTTTTTATATTTCATTCTCTTGTAAGATTGCATCCCGCATTCTTCCCCATTTCTCCCTTCCACGAAGTAGACTCTCCTGGGTCGAGGAAAATCGGTTCCAGAGAGGGTTGAAGGCAGAGCAGAAAGAGAGACAAACATTTTCTGAATTCCATGCCGCAAGAAAAACCGCTCGTAATTAAAGTCTGGTGCTCAATTGGAGACTGAAAGAAGTAATGAAATCCTTTGAGCTCTAAGACTGGAGAAGATGCGACATTCTCCTATAATGTAGACCTGGATCGGGAAAATATTGCCGATCGAATGAACTGAATAAGTTTTTGAACTATACATCTGCGGTAAAGAAGAAATTCCACACTTTAACACACAGAAATGTTTCCAAATAATTTAAAGAACAGTTCGAAATGAAAGTCGAAGAAAAGAAAAACGCATTCCCTGGAAAGAACCATATCTTTTTCAAACTTTAAAAATAATTGTTATTATTATTTTTTAATAAAAAAAGCTATAGAATGTAGTAGGAATCACATTCTACAACTTTCAGGATCAAGAAGGATCCATTTTTCTATTCCTGAGCAGTGGCGTACTGGGAGCGGGGAAAAGACATTCCCCGAAAAATCAGAAAACATTTCTATTTTTTTTATTCATGACAATGTTGGATATAGAAGGAAAGGAGGATCCATTGCCGTCAATATTTTAATGAGCGGTGACGTATTCGTAAAGAGGCGCTGAAGAGAAAGAAAATTATTTCTCTAAATTTAAAAAAAGAAAATATATTTCTTACGAAATAGTATTTTTTAATAAAAAACATTGTCGAAATGTAGAAAGTAGTCAGAATATATTGCCGTAAACTTTTTCTCTACTCTCTGTGCTAATGCATGGATGACAAACTTAAAATAAAATGCTGCTTTCTTGAAGCAAAAACTGTTCCAGTGCGAAATATTCTATCTTTTAAATTCATTTTATGGCGCTATAAGCAACTTTACAAGAAGATTAAATTAGGATTAATGAGCCCGAGACCGATGTTAATTTCCCTCTCAATTCAACTCAAACTGATTTTATGAAGCTGGTTTAAATGTTTCCTTTGATAATTACGAAATTCTATATTATAATACTAATTATGGATTTCTTAAAAAAAAAGTCACATGTGTCAGTTACAATTACTTTAAAAACATTTATAATGTTATGTTTCAAACAATTGTCTAGTCAAAATTTGTGCTTAACACACACGCCTGAGAATATTTAACAGAGAGATTCATTATCTCTGAATTTATGGTATTAAGCACAATTTATCATTTAGAAGCAAAAGTTTCTGAATGGCATAATTAATTACTTTTATTATTACTGTTCAGATTAGGTTGGTAATAATTTTACTCCTATTTCTGTAAAGCTTTCTAATATACACTGCTCAAAACAATTAAAGGATATTGTAAGTTTTACTTTCAATTGAATAAAAGACAATGAATACAAGGATGATCGGTTTTCAGTGACTGCTTTGTTCCGATGAGTACGATGTCTCAGCGAAGTCATTTAACCGATTCAGAAGCTTGGAGAGTTGTTGGTAAGTTAGAAAAGGGCCAAACTCAAGCCGGAGTAGCGCAAGCCATTGGAGTGCCACATAGTGTGATTTCCAGGATCTGGAACCGTTTTTTGGAGACTGGAAATGCAGGCCGAAGACCAGGGCAAGGTCGTAGATGGGCAACAACGCCAAATGAAGATCGTTATTTAGTGTTAACGGCTCGGAGACAGCGAATTATGAAGGCTACACTTCTCCAACAACACCTTCGCTCGGTTACTGACAACACGGTTTCAACTCAGACTGTCCGAAACTGGCTCCATGGTGTAGGTCTGTATGCTCACCGACCGATGGTATGTGTTAAACTAACATCAAGGCATCGTCGCGACCACAGGCAGTGGTCAACAGAGCATATGAACTGGAGGAAAAATGAATGGAGCAATGTTCTTTTTTCTGAAAAGTCCCGTTTCTCTGTTCATCCTGACAATAGGCGTATTATCATCTGGGGGGACTGTGACAGTAGGAATAATCCAGCGTTCGTGCACCAAAGTGTCAGATTTGGTGTGGGGGAGTGTTGGTGTATGTTTTCATCTCCATTGACGGACGCACAGATCTCTATATCGTTCGAGATGGATCTCTGACTGGTCGCCGATATAGGGATGAGATACTCAGACCTATTGTAGTCCCTTACTCTGCAGCAATCGGAGATGACTTCATTTTAATGGACGATAACTGCAGGCCACATCGTGCTAACCTGGTGGAGGATTTCCTTTTCAAGGAAGGAATCGTACGAATGAAATGGCCAGCGTGTTCTCCAGCCAGTGATCCAATAGAGCACGTTTGGGATGCTCTAGGAAGACGAGTTGCTGGCCACCAACCACCCCCCAAACTCTCCAAGAACTGGAAAGAACTCTTCTGGAAGAGTGGGACAGAATACCCTAACTCGTGATTAATAGCCTCATTGACTCCATGCCTCAAAGGTGTTCAACGTTGCTGGCCGTCCGTGGAAACCATACCCCCTACTGAAAATGACTTCTTTTGAAGACAACACCTTTTCTTATTCTTTTTTTTCTCATATGCACAAATTGTGTTTTTTTTTCCTTTTGTACACAAATGCTCAATAAAATGCATTTTTTCTGCCAAACATGTGTAATTTATTCCCATATAACCAACTACGTCTGTCGACCACGTATTAATCAGCAAAAAAGTTTCCCAGCTACAAGATCCACCTAAAACGGTAACATCCTTTAATTGTTAAGAGCAAAGTATATTAAATATACTTTTATCAAAATAAAAACTCTAATGCTGAGGTAATAGAAATAAAATGAAGCCTCTAATAAAAGACTGAAAATTAAACTTTTTAATGAGAATAATATTTTTCGATATATAATTCACATGAGTTTCGTAAAGCATCACATGAGTGTGATGCTCTGATCCAAAACGAAAGACGCTCTCTATTGACTTAAATTTGCATAGCCAACGGCATAGCGAGCTTGGCTTGTCCAAGTGTCAAAAGCAACAACAACAACAACACAAAGAAATTACTTTTCACTGAGATAAATATTAATCAAAAATGACACAAATAAGTAAATTTATGAATAATATTAACACCATTGAATAAAAAACTGAATTACAAAATATGCTTGATTATCTTGTAATATTCTTCGAGAAAACATACATAAATGATATAAGTTAACAGAGAAAAATGTTGCAAATGACACAATATGTAAAAATATCAAGGTAATGAACATTATAGTAAAAGTATGTTATCTTTTTAATAGCTATGTAAAATTTAAATCACTTTATTTTTTGAATGTATTTATCTTTTTATTGAAAATCTGTTTTTGAATCAACAAAAAGCTTTTAATATTGATCACAAGTGAAATGTATTTTTCCATTTTTAATCAATTTATTCAGTAAAGTATTGATTAAAGAATCAATGAAATTCAGTACTACAATCAAAACTAAATTCGCTAGTTAAAATATTTTTTATATTGAATTATACTTGAAGTTCCTTTACAGACATTCAATATCTAAATCTTATAAAATATTTATAAGGTTCTTAAATACTTAGCTTTTTTTATTTTCTTAGCACTAATAGATATGTTGATTTCTTGTAATTATTATTAATCATTTCATTATGATTTTTTTTATCTTTGGTATTGATCCACTTAATTGTTTTCCTTTATAGTTATTAAAAATAAAATAAAAATTTGAATAACAGTGATGATGGTGTAATTATCATTAAAATCTTTTGATTCTAAAAGAAATATATAAGTGGTCTTTTATATATGGTATAAGCCTTTTAAGTGGTCAATTTCAAATGGTTGTGAAAGTCGCTTTCATAATTCTATGGGAGTTCTGTTTCATTTATATTTTCTTCTTAAGTAATAATTATTGAGCACCACTGTTTAACATCCTGATTTACCAGTTGATTATACATTGGAAATATTTCTATGTTTACAATGCATTTGTTTGTTATTGTCTTCTTATTCCAATTAAATATAAAAAATTAACAACAATTTAATAGGAGAATAGCTCACATTTATTTTTGTAAAATATTAATTTGTTTCCAATAGGTAAACCTTTTTATGTAATTATGGAAAACTCTTCTGGATATCAAAGAAAACTAAACAAAAAATATATATCTTTTAAATTGATCTTTTTTATAAAATAGAATTATTGTAACATATGTCTTCCTAATACATGTGTTTTCTGAACAATAATCTTGTCTTCTTTTACTTTATCGTAAAACTACTTTTTTGTGAAAAATAATTTACATTTGATATTGTGACATTTCTGCAATAAAGAGAAAATTGAATGAATAATTGATTTCTCATAAAAATAATAAAAGCATAATATTTCACTTCATATAACATTTACATATAGCAAATCATGTAAAGAAAAGAAAGTCTGTGCTGAAATATTTTCATACTTTAATGTAAAAAAAGGATTTTATTTGTTTCTAATATTGGATATTGCTCATTTAGAATTAATGAGAAATCTATTATTTGAATCACCAGAAAACTCACCTTTTACAATTTGTCTCTTGCATTTCGTAACTTAACAACTAGTTTGACCTTTTGAAAAATTAGTTGTGAATTATATGTCATTATATTATTATAAATAAAAGAGTAGTATGTTCTTAGCAGCTCCAGAAAGTTACAGAAATATTCAGGAAATCTACTCTAATTTCTCCAAAATATAAGTGAAAATATTTTAACAGAATGATTTCATATGTAAGAAATGTAAAACAAGAATTTTCTAATGTATTTATTATGAATAAAAAAATTTAAAATTTGTGATTTCTTCTATAAAAACAAAAAATTTTCTGACACAAAAAATTTAATGTTTGAATTTGAAAGAGTTATTATTCAATGTTCTAGTTATTTTAATTTATTTAATGTTTTGCTGCGATCTTAAAATGCATTCTAACATTAATTTAGTATTTCATAAATGTTTTTATTTTTTTAAGGAAAAGTCAATATAGCTAACGCTTGTTTTTACGAATTTGTGGCTAGTTCCTACCTTGACATCATAGACACAATGATAATTTTAAATCTCATTTACTAACTAAAATTTTTTTAAATCTTTTTTTTGCATACTTTTGTTTCTGAAAGATAGTTTTCTGTTCCTCTTCTTTTATTTTTTATGATCTGATGTTTTAAAAAAATTATGTGAATTTTTTCATACTACCCTTGAGAACTTAGTTCGTTCTTGAGCATCGAAGCGACACGTGCAGGCATTGTGGGGACAAACATTTGATGGGGAAGTATCTTGTTGAATTATAGACTCCTAAGAGACGCAAGAACACAGACAGGAGAAAACTGTTTTTTCTTCCCCGTACCCGAGAACATGGTAAGTGGGAAAAGATTTATAAAAGCTTAAACTCTGTTCTTTGATTGGTTTCATAAAACCGGTTCCATTGAAAATGGGTCGCAGTTGAGGAAACAAACGTGTTCCACTGTCGTATTGAAAAAGAAAATTTTAAAAGAAGTAGACCGAAAAGTACTAAAGCAAAAATGATATACCAAAAAACAGCCTCTCGAGAATCTTAGAAACTCGCAAAAGATTCCTTGAAAAAGCAAACAGTGCGTCTGCAAAAGTGTGAAAATTGTCGAGTAGTAAAGGATCCTGAGAAAGCCTTGGCTGAGAAAAATACGAAGAACGAACACTGCTAATGATCCAACTACTTTGCTGTGAACATAAAAGACTTCAAAACATCAGACGATTGGCATCAAAAATTCAAATCCAGATACTGTTTGAGCTTTTAAAAATTGTGTGGTAAAAGTGGGACTATGATTAAAATTTCGGAAATATGGAAGGGAATAAACTCGGTTTATTCTCTTGGAAATTTAAAAAATTCCCGGGAATTTTGAAAGTTCTTGAGAAGTTTGAAATTTTTCAGATGATTTAGAAATTTTTGAATTTTTTTTTAATTAGATAATTTTTAAAATAAAAATCCACTTATTTTTATGATTTCTATAACTACTAATTACACAAGGAGAAAGTTTTCCAGGAAACAAAAACAATTTTGCTTCATCGAGAAATTTAGAGTTACTTCAAATTTGAGAAAATATGTTTTTATTTCTCAGTAAGAATTTATGAGTTTATAACGACAGAAACATGGAAATGTCAATACTTATTCGGATAGTCCTGAGAAATATACATTTGTTCAAATATATAATACTAATTCATTATTCTTATCGTTTTAGCAAATGTTTCTGTTTTTCTCAGTACGAAACTAATTAACTTTCGAACTAGAAGGCAGAACAGATTTTTTTTATTTGCATATTAACATTGTTACTTCACTTCCCTTCATATTAAAGGCAAGACAATCCAATAAACAAAAAATGATTGGTTGAGTTTATTCGCTCAGTATTCCCCGAAAATCCCGATTTATTTCCAAATCTCTTGAGTAAATTTCCGCTGTTCAAAATTCCCGGGAATTTTATCTCTGGCCGAAAGAACACTTAGCTTTAAAATGTAATAGGGGCTTAAAATATTGCAGCGGTAAAAAAGCGAAGCAAATAATTCCGGAGTTTCTCGCAACTGACATTAATTGAACAGTAAAGTTGTTTCTGCTTTTCACAGGAAAATATCTAAGGCTGTTTCAAAAACTACCATCTTGCCTCCCATTACAGCTTGGATGACTTGCAGCATTTATGATAATTAACCGAGAGGCTTATAGATCGATGGTCTCCAGAGAATCTTTGCACTGCTCTGTTGAAGTCCGGATATTGATTCGTGCAGAATTTTTGCCGCCTAATGAAACTTCTGTCCATGGATTAAGGCTTAATCAAGAATCCCAAAGCTGAAAAAAGCCAGTGAAATTGCTACGAGCCACTGATGCTTCGACAAAGAACCCCTTTGCTGCCTGACATTTCTTTCAAGGACATTTTAAATATCGATTGACATGTGATATGTACGGAAGAAATATCGGATGATGAAATGATTGAGCATATCATGAATGAGAACGAAAATGGCAAACAAGAAGAAAATGATATGCAAAGCCGCATCCGAAACAAGCAAAATGGCTAACAGGAATAAAGTACTTTTTGATAGAAAAAAGGAAAATGATTTGATGCATTGAAGATAGAAAATTATTGCAAAAATATAGTTTTTAATCACAAAAAGATAAATGAATTTCTCTTTATTATCAATAAAACTATAGGAACAAATGTTTTTAAAAAAATCTTCTTCAGTGTTTCTTATTTACTATATTCAAAAAAATTTTTCTGAAGTAATTGTTCATAAAGAAAAAGAAATTTGTAAAAAAATCAGATTTTAATAATCTAATTTCTAACACATTATTTTCCTATTTTGCTAACTTTTTATCGGCGTTTTCGGTTTCGTAAAAACAAGCATCTATTTTATAGATTAATGATAAAGTAAGTATATTCTTTGTTTGATAAAATCATTATCAGTGTATGTCACTATATATATATATATATATATATATATATATATATATATATATATATATATATATATATATATATATATATAAAGAAATCAATTAAATTTAAATAAAATCAATAATCTATTTAAAGAAATATTACTGAAATTATTATTTAAAGCTAAATTTATTTAACAATGTTATAACCATACTATATATATATTTAAAACATTATTGTTTTAACATTTCTTTAAAAAATATTTTTTTCCTATCTATTTCTTTTATTTACACAGAATTTTTTCAATTTATAAAATATTCTTAAAAAGATGTGAAAATTTAAATTTTTTGTTAAATATCAAAAATGTTTAAATATAATTTTTTTTCAGTAATTATATTTAAACATTTTTGATTTATTTTTATTATATTTAAACATTTTTGATAATTCATACAAGGGATTTATTATTTATAAAAGTATTACTACTGAGATTTATTGATTTGCTTACTTGCATGGAAGGAATGGGGTTTATATATTTTAACGTACAATATTTATAAATATTGTGTTCATTAAAGTACAAATATTGTAGATACTTTCTTACGCTTACATGTTTGGATAGATTAATGTGACTGGATTAAATGCATTTTAATTTTATAGCATTTTAACACTAAGCTTTGTTAAAAGCTGTAAGGATTTAGCTGACGTATGGAGTAACACATACACATACATTGGGAAATTAATTTCAACAGAAAAATAACTCTCACTCCAGTTGGGGTAGTCCCCATGTCACAGCACAGCTGTCCATCCGGTGATTGATGTGGTTCCGGCTCATCTTCTCCTTCGTACAAGCACTGGACCCAGCACGTTTTGCCGTATTTCTGCGTATAAACGAGCACGTTTAGAGTTCAAGCATAAAATATTTAAGTGAACAATGAATTTCAGGAACCCGTATTAATTTATACCTAACTCATAATTTTAAGGACTTAGCAAGTAAAACATCGGTAACATATTTTCCTTTATTTGATGAAACATTATTTTGATATCGTTTATTAGTAGAGAAATCATTAATTATTTCCTTTTAATAAAATTAATCAAAACCTCTTTTTTTGTTCAATTGCTCACATTCACCATAGCTTGAAATAATACTTTTAAAAAATTAGAAATTCGCACGACATGCTTTCACACACAACTCAAATTTAAACATTTATGGAAAAAACTGTCAACTGAGATGTTCTTTATTTTTAATGTAAATCTGTTTTTTTTTAGTTTTTAATGTTATGATAATCTTAATAAATTTATGGAAGGGCCGTGATATATTTTAATTACGTTTGATAACATGATTACACTTTCATAAGTAGAAAAAGCTTTTTTACCTAAATTTGCAGAAAAAGGGTTGTAACATTTTCACAGAGGTAAAATCTTTTGATAGGATGTTCTCAAACGATTTAATTTTTGTACTAAATCTTTAATAAATTAAGGTTTCACCGTGTTCTTCAGAAATCGAAAATCAAAAATAGTAGAATTCCGCCATAAAAGATAAGTAAATGAGGGTACATCTCCTGCAAAGAACATTCAATTGAGTGAGACATAGCTCTTGACAACTGAAGAGATTTGTTGAGTCTTGTCAAAGTATGAAATATGCCTGCCTTACTTAGAAAAATGTCTTGCCAAACTATTGCGGGAACCATGATGGTTAGAAACTAAAAAAGGTCATTGTATTCAATGAGTTAAGGTTTTACTGGCGAAGCTGTTTGCTGCGGCTAGTGCAGCTGAGGGGTTGCTTCCCTGAAGGTTCAACTGATTTTGAGATGTGACTCAAATTTCGAAGCCACTTCATGGTCAATAGGAATCGTATGAAAAAATTCTCACACAGAAAATAGTTAAAAAGAAAAGTGAAATAACTATGAATTGCTTTTAGAAACGAAATCAAGACACGGGGCCGGTGCATTCAGAACATGCTCAGAAATGGCAGAAAAGGAAAATAGTTCAAGCATTTTAGGTAAAAGATAAATTATTCATAAGAAAAATTATGTAGACCGCAATACTTAACTAGGAACTTAAAAATCTCAGTCTATATGAATCTAATTTTTCTAACGCCATAAAATATGTATGAAAAAATGGGGGAAAAAACTAAATGGCCCGTTAACATTTTATTTTTTATTGGTAATTTTGACAATTATCTTTCAATTGGATTGAAGCTTACTCATATTGCACAAAAGCAGGTTTGCGTGGATTTTTACTAGATCATGAGAGTATATTCAGACGTAGAAAATTAAATCCATAGGGCTAGCAATATATTTATCGACATTATTAGACACCGTCAACCTGATAACAAATGAAATCTTGGGCAAAAATTTAAAATATAACAAACTGAAGTATTAAAGCGTCATTTCAGAATAAAAACTTTCAGTGAGAAAAAGATTTTAATGAATTCACAAATGGCAAGAAAGTGGCCTACCTTTGTCATCAGCGTCACTTTTCGGCCATTGGCGTTCTTTTCGCAAATCTCTCTATCTTCTCTGCTGGGGGTCAGCGGCTGGAACCGGCCTACATCAGGAGCATCTGCAGCGAAGCATAGAATCTAAAACGGCAAAAAATATGCTTTTTTTTTTTAAAAAAAAGAGCATTTTATTAATAAAATTACTATTTTTCATTATTCGTCGTAATTTATTTCGTAATTAAATTTCTACCCTGTTTTAAAATTCCGCATTTCATAGAGTTTTTCTCAGAGAAGTGCTTTATTTTTGTCTTTGAAAGTATGTTAGTATTGTATTGTCTCATAGTCAGCACTTGAGATTTGAAGAGCCTCTGATGGGGAGGGTGAGTAGGAAGACGGTTGGTGCCAGGAGTGGTCTGAAGAAGCTGCGTTTTTTCTTCTTTGTAAGATTGATACTTACTCTTTGTACGCTATGCAGGCGTGAGAAAGATGTTAGCGAACCCAGATATGACTCCTTTGTAATTTTGTCTCTTTGTTAATTAAATGTGTTTGTTTTCAAAATTTGGAGTCATTCGTTTGTTTTATAACAGTATGTAGCTTGTGTACCTATAACTGCCGCTTTTTATATCAAACTACTCTACATTAAACATAATTGTATGTTTCATATATTTCAGTCAAACACTTCCTATAGTTGCTTACAAACAGGAGTGAGTATCTCGTATTTTTTTATATGTGTAAGAGCCTGGTGTGCTCTCCAGAATGTACCTTAACACCTTAAAGTTAACAGCCTGAATAATTTTAAACTGTGGTGAGGTGAAAAGGTCACAATTGAATTGGCACACCCCTCTCGACCAACATCCATCTTTGAACATGACAGATGAACCGTTCACAATACACGGAGCTTATAATAAATGAAATCTTATGAATCACTGTTTCGACCATAAAACAAAACCAACCAGGACCAGGAACCAACCAGGAACAAAACAAAACAGGACCAGTACGCGTACCTTCCTGGGGCTTGAGCAACCACCAGGCGCGTCGGCAGGTGGTGGATCGCCGAATGTCCTGTAGGAATAACAGGATAGCCTTGAATATAGAATCAGAGGCCGCGAACCAGCTCCCGTAAACCCTGGTGTTATGCGATTCGTGCCTAGGGCTATTTGGCACCGCGGTATTGTTGTCTTAACGGAGCCTCTAGTTGTCTGGAAAACTTCTAGAGTAATTTGCCTTGCCCAGTATCTCAGGCAATGCTGGGTGGACTTATATTACCTGAGCTTATTAATTGTTATCTTGTGGCTGAAAAGACGCAAGAAATAACAAACCTTTCTGCATTTGCAGGTGAAGCCTCTGAAGTAGACCTTGCTGAAAAAGACAAGGGAACTCAGAGGCAATCTTGTAAAGGGGCAGTAATGAATCCTTCACTTGAGGTAGAAATGACCTCTAAACAATCTTCTTCTGGTGAAAGTCAGAAAGCTATCCCTAGCATGACTGACTTTCTGACCAGATGGGACTGTTTCAGCAAGACCCTATTTGCTGGAAATGTCATACGCAAGAGGAAACGGCAGAGCATATCATTTATGAATGCGATGCTCTTGCCCTCCCTAGATTAACTTCTTGAGGCATCATCCATACTAGAGAGTTACACCTAGACTCCATTAAAGGGTTATCGGACTTTATTAATAAAGTGGGTGACCCAAGCAACTGGAACTAGGAAACACTGGGTTTGGAGTTAATGGTACAAAATGCTGATAAAAGCAGAGGTGCCCAATGACATACAAACCCAATTCTAAGAAGAAGAAGAAATCAACCAGGAACCCAGTGAGGTCATCTTCTGCCCGCGGGAAGAAGCGAAAGCAGTTTGATTTATTGCGCGGGAGAGCCTGAGCACGCCATAAGAAATTAATTTGCACTAGCACTGTTATGTTCTTGTAAAGGATGTGGTGCAATTTTTAATTTTCTTTCTACGAAACAAATGTAATTATGTTTTGTGCAGTTTATAGATTAATATAAACTGTCAATCAGAATCAAATTTTAAAGTCATTCCCCCAGAAGCTCTCACGCCCGCCAACAAATCGCATGTCGAAGATGTTATTGTTGTTGTTATGGCTTATCCTCCTTTTGTCTGACTTCGTCAGATAAGGTCCATAAGACCACTGACCCGAAGAAAATCTGATACAAAAGAGGGAAAGAATAAAGGTCCTTCTAGGTGAGCCCAATGCAGTCAAGAACATGTTCAGGGGAGGCCTGTTGGGCTCTGCATTTTGTGCATAATGAGTAGGTCTTCCTCCACTCTAAAAAAGAGAGACTTTTTGTGTGGCCGCTTTTGAGTCTTGCTATTGCAGTTTGGGTGGCTCTGTCGTAGTTGAGACTGAGTGATGATCCAGGTTCACTGCTCTCATACCAGTGGTGCCTGGGTGGGTTTCTCCATTTCTTCGAAATAACACAAACGACTTTGGAATGAAGTTCTGAAAAGGTTACTTTAGAACTTCATTAGGGTTACTTCAGAACAGAACTTCATTCCAAAGTCGTTTGTAGGCCGTTCTACTGCGTAAAGCGGCTGAAGATGTAGACCGTTCTACCGCGTAAAGCGTTGCCCGGAGTACGCCACTAGGTCTACGTTGTACCCCGCATTGAAATACTATTTTATATAACTTGCATATATTTCAGATTGTATATATATATATATATATATTATAGAATTACATTTATTTACGCAAGTAAACTGAACAAAATCCCAGTAGGAAAGTTAATGAATTTATCTCTTTAAATAATAGACTGACATGCGATCATGACAGCAATTTTTTTTATAAAAAATGCTTGTGAAATGCAATATTTAGTCATTGAACTTATCGGAAATGCATTCTTCAACACGAAAAAGTGAAACATCATCTGCTTAAGAAACCCTGATTTTGACGAGTTACATGTTCGTTTCATTTGTTTTAGTATTTGCATTAAAATAATTTTTATATAAATACATTAATTTTTAGGTTTTGATTTTAATTTTATACATAATTTTTTTTTCATTTTTGTGCACATTTTAAAATTTTTTGTTTCATTTAAGACGATTTTAATATGATGACATGAACTCGCTCTTTGATTTGTATGTCATCTTACTGCTTTGATGTGTGGCCTGAATGTGAGTGTGATTCGGTTCGCGACTTGCCGAGAGCTCAGTAATTGATCACGACAAATGTGTGAATCTCTGAACGAATGCACCGGATGCCAATTGTGGTGTTTCATCGAGAGGCAGTAATATTACTAGAAGAATTGCAGCTCCTGCCTTGAACAGCGTTTATGAGTCATCAAAATAGTTCTACGGGTGAGGAGACTTGCTGCATGAGGATACAATGAAACTAAAGTTATTCTTGATTATTTATTTGAGAGTTTATCGCTTATACATATAAAAGAATAATCCATCCAGAATTGGGTGAAAATTTTCAAATAAGCATTGGATTATGCATATACTTTTTGTAGCAATCTAATTATTTTTTATTAAATAATGGGATAAAATAGAAATAAACAAGAACTATCAGTACAAAAGACGTTTGATATTTGCATTATTAAAAAGAATATATGTATGTAACTGAATTAAAATGCACAACATTATTTATACTGCTGGCCACCTGAAAAATAACATCCTAGAAGAAGCATGTAAATTATGTGACGTTTGCACAATGCTTTCAGCGATGGAAATCATTAGCATTGATAATGCATGTGGCTCCTATAAGTGCTATATAAAGAGAGAAGAGTTTAAACCACTGCACTCGTTTTCTTGGGTGGGGCTAAACTGCTTATGACTTGTGGAAGATATCTAGCGTCTTTCATAGAGGTTTCTGAGTTCAATAAAGGAAGAACAGTAGCTTACAGGCATTGTGGATTATCCTTCTGAAATATTTATGATGAAATCAAACAACTGTGATGCGAAATTGTAATCTCTAGATACAAAGGGGGGGTAAAAATATCGATCACACTTACTTTGCTCCATTATAGCAAGAAATGAGAGTTATACAAAGTGCGTAGCAATGATGAATGATTAAACTGCATCATGAGCCATAGCACAACAGATTCAAATTGTTACGCATCATTCGGTGTCCGTTTGTTGTCGAAACAAAATTTTTCCCTGTACTTAGCCCCAAGTTGGACTCTGGCAGTTAGATAAAAGCAGCCGGGTGGAGTCTTCATGATTTTGAAGCAGGGACCAAGCAGAAAACCCCCAATGCTTGGAATGCTCCCGAGAGGTATCATTTCATTTAGAGGACATTGTGACCATGCCACATTTAGCGAACACGAAAGATCTCCATTTAATCCAGGATTCAAACTCTCTACCTTCCGATAATGAGAAGGACGCCCTCATTAACCAGGCCACCATGGCCTTGGTGTCCGTTCGTGCGATTCTACGTCATTTGCAAATGAGTGGAATACCAACCAGACGCTTATTGCTTCAGTTACCCTCCCATCAAAATCCTAGGCGTTATGAATAATGGAAATGAGAAATGGAATTGGAATCACGTGGTCTTCATTGACGAATCCTGCAGCTACATACTTGCATAGTGCTGCAAGCGAGACCAAGACTGCAACCAAGTCTCATTTGTAACCAAGAAGCTCGTAATTCTGAAACATTGAGTGGTAAAGAGGTCGACATATGGCACCCTCCTCTCCACAGCCACACCACACTAACGGAAAGATGTTGGACATAACAGATTATTGCTGACAAATTTTCGAGCCCAAAACTTCTACAACTCAGTGAAGGAGAATGTCGTCCCATTCCTAGTCACTGCCCACATCCAGTCTAGCTTCCTTTTGCTGATCTTGTGGAAAACGGCATAAAGCTACTGGAGCTCTCTGTCTGCAATACCGCGATGACCAGATTCGAATCTGGGAACAAAGATATGAGAATGTTGAATTACTGCACTACTCATCGCTAACTGGTCCTGCACCCGGTATCAGGGTCTAGGTTGGTGCTAAACTTCACTCTCGCAATCTCTCCAGTGCGCTGAACAGCAAACGCTGCATCTTTGAGGTGTCCCATTCAGTGGTATGCAGTGTCCAAGATTTCTTCTGTACCCATCAGATTGAATTGCTTCTTTGATTTTCTTGTCCTCCCAAATGAAAATATGCAGTCCTTTCTTGTCCTAGGGTATACCACCTGCTGCTATTGTACGCAGTGAAAATTATTTTTGTTGAATACGTAATAACTAAAAATAAATTTGCTGTTCTTGATGCTGCAATTCCCATGACTACCACTCAAGAAGAATGATCATTCTTATTTGTTCGTGAACTTTTTCTTCGCTTTGCATTTCTTGCTACTTCCGAATCCTCAATAACCGCACATCATTGACGAAGTACAACAAAATACTTGTATAAAAGATTATCAGAGCGGAGGAATTCGAAACGTGTGCAATTCACTACTTCGGCAGAGTTGCATATCGAATTACCCCGCCGAAGAGACGATTTCGAATGACAAATGTACCGCATCTTTCTGAGTGACTGCAATTTTTCATTATGAATAAAATTTAATATTTATTCCTGTAGTGTAATGCCATCTATCATATTTAAATAGCATTAAAAAATAAGCAATTTAATTTTGTCAGATAAATTTTAAATCGAGAAGTAGATTTCACAACTCTAATTAAATATTCTACATCAAAAATTAATAAACACTTCTGTTCATTGATACTTTTTTTCTCATTTAGCATTTTGTACAAATGTTTTTAACTGTTAATTGCTATTAAAAATACAAACTTATAAAATTCATTATAATGCTGAATATCTATACTTTTAAAGAGAACATCCTTTAAATTTATTATAAAATTTAAATCATTCAAATATTATTTATTTTGAAGAATTTTAAATTCTAAATTGATAAATTTTTAAATAAAATATTTTAACTAAGTTTAAAAATTTTTTTGATAAAGCTTTGAAATGTTGAAGGATATTAGAAACCCATTGGTAATAGATATAACAAATGTAATTTCATTAGTTTCGTATTTTTAAAAATTTTTTAATGTAAATCAATAATCAAGTGCTTAAAAGGAGTAATTTATTTTATTATTTTACGTACTAAATTTAATCATATATATTAAAAATTCATTAATTTTTTGTAAATTAATTTTTTTTAATTTCGACTGCATAAGCATTTTTTACACTGTTCAACATTTCTTACCACCAGAGTGCATCTTTAATTTAAGATATAGAATGCGCGTTTTATACATGTTGTATGAAAGATATATATAAAGAGAAAAACATGAGGCATTATATATTACTTAGTATATTAAACTGATGTTATTAGATTTTCCGAATATAAATTTTATTTTTGCATTTATTTAAATTAAAAAAAACTTTACTTGACATTTTTATAAATAGATGTTTTAAATATATGGTTAGACTTTAGAAATTCATTTTTGGAAGGCTCATGGAATTTCATTTGAAATATGAAAAGTCCTTAAAATATTAGAAAGGAAAATAAACCTTTATTATCATCAAAAGCAATAATAAACCTATTAGTAAAAAGTCATTAAATTAAAACTTTGACATTAAAAATTTAAATACCTATTTTCCATTAATTATGTTGTCCGAAAAGACTCGAAAAAGAATGTCGTGATTCAGAAATGTGCATGTTCAGTTTATTCGAAACTTCTTCCGAAAGAAGATCGCTAAATTCAAACCACAATTTAAACACAATTTCAAAGTTCAATTTACCAGCAATTTACCTAGTGAATATATATATATATATATATATATATATATACATATATATATATATATATATATATATATATATATATATATATATATATATATATATATATATATATATATATATATATATATATATATATATATATATATATATATATATATATATATATATATATATATATATATTAGGTGGTTCGAAAAAAATACTTTTTATAAATTTTTATTCTACTCACATATGCAGCTAAATGAAACAAAATTATTCCTCGAAGAACGGTATGCATGTTTGTAGTTTTTCGCTCAATAAATGCAGGGATGTCGAATTTTTAAAATATTATATATAGCCGATCATTAAATGCTGAATTCGCTTGTTTGAGGGAAATAATTGAACGTGAATGTATAAACAGATGCATATCGTGATTACGTGAAGAAAACAGGCAATTAGAATTATCGGGATGTTGAAACGTCACTTCATGCCTGTTTTATGAAAAGAAACGGACAAAAGTGAACAGAGCGCAAGTGAAAATGTGATTACATATGAGAGGAATTTTTACAATGTAATGGTGAACAAAAGTTTAAACTCATGCATCATTTAATATACCTCTCGTTTCCATGTAAGTTTAAATCAATATTGATAAAATCGTCCAGCACATTAATAAATTTATTGTTCCAAATTACAATTAATTTTTCTGAGCATTTTCTAAACTTAAACTTAAGAGATTCTAATTTTTTTTTAAATTTAAGTTCTGAATAAGAAAGTACTGAGAAATTAAGAAAGAGTACATTATACTATATAAAAATCAGATTTTTATTAATCCGACTGATGCATAAATTTCATTTCTTGACATACCATGACAAGTGATACTCCTCAGTTTATAGTAGCCCATGAAAAAATAAAATGACGAGTCTGACTCGTCACTGTATGTCAAGGGATTAAATGGAAAAATAGAAATGAGTATTGTATTTAAAAGATACACGCATACAAGTTGATTAAAATATAATTAAGTACAAAATGTGTAAGAGAATGATAGTGGATAAATTGGGGTATAGTGTTTTAAGATCTTAACATCTGGTCTTTCGACTTTTGCAACGTAAAGCGCATACAACATCTTGTGGCAATAACTCCCAAAATGGTCCAGGTGGACCACCAAGGGTTTATAGGAGACCACACGGGGGTCCATATAGATGTGAAAAAAAACAGGGGTTCACAAGTTGTAAGTGGGGGTCCGCGAAATATTTTTTGGTTTTCATAATAAAGAACAAACATTTTTGCATGGATTTACTTATAAACATAGGCAAATAGCATCATTAACTAGGTAGGTACTCAAAAATATTCGAGACTCAGTTCAAACACAAAATTGAATAGAACAATAGATAATAGTATAAGTGTACACCACATGTCGAAACTTGCAAAGTGCCGCCCGTGCGCTATCTCATTAAAAGTATGACTATTTTTTATTGTTGATTAACATTTCAGAGTTCATTGTTGATTTTTGTCAATTGTTGATTGTGTTTGTGATAATAAATGTTTATAATTTTGTATAATCACAAGTATTAATAAGTATGACACAAAAGAAAATATGCTACTTTTTTTCCTTCTTAACACCCCCAATTTAAGGTGATATTTTTTAGGAGTTTTGAGAATACAGTAGAAATGCAGCATCAGGGGTCTACTGAAAATATTAAAACTTTGAAAGTGGTCCACGAGAAAAAAAGTTTGGAAACCCTTCCTCTAGACTGATTAACTTTTTTGAAAGAATGGATACAAGGAAAGCGAAGCGTATCTTATCATAGCATTCCAAAATATGCGAGGGTTTATGAATAAGTCTTATTTAAACAGCAGATATACTAATTTGAATCTTGTACAGCATATATTTTGATGGAATTTTCCTTTTAAGTTTTATTATATACTCACC
>JAJQOW010001809.1:0-33295 GCA_037975125.1 Latrodectus hesperus | reverse complement strand
GAAGATTTGTGACCTACTCACTGAGATCAATGCTGCTGTGTCGGCAAAGGTTAGGCTCCCGCCTCCTAAAGATTTTTCTAAGGGACCAGTGCCGCCACCCAATATCAACGACCCTGCTACTATCCAGAAACTTTATAGGCGAAACAGACGGAGGGCTGTCAGACTAATAACTGGTGAGAAAGGAATTAAATCTGACTTCTTGCCCAGTGAAATTGAGGAATACTTCTCTGAAGCCTTCAAACCTAGGATGTGTGATCTTTCCATTTATGATTCCATCACGCAGGCTGATGACACTGTTGACCTCTCACCCTTTTCACCATATGAAGTATGTAACAAACTCAGATCCTTTGACAATACTGGACCAGGACCAGATAGGTTGACGTTTGCCCACTGGAAAGCTGTGGACCCTGACTGTATCTGCCTCTCTAAGATCTTCAACATCTGTATTGTGAACAGAAGAATACCTGAAGAATGGAAACACTCCAATATGGTCCTAATTCCTAAAGATGAAAATGCCACTGAATTTAGTAAAATGAGGCCTATTGCTCTTTCCAACACTATTTATAAGCTGCTCACTAGTTGCATTGCACGTAGATTAATGGCCTGGATACTTGAATACAACATTCTCTCCCCAGCTCAAAAGGCTTTATGCCATTTGATGGTGTCCATGAACACAACTACATCGTGGAATCTTACATGCGTAGCACCAGAAGAAAACAACTCGAATCGTGTATGGCTTCGGTTGACCTCACCAATGCTTTTGGATCAATTCCACATGCTGCTATCTTCAAAGCCTTATCTGCTTATGCAGTTGGTGAGGATTTTACTGAGCTTCTGAGGGATATCTACCTGGATACCACGGTCTCAGTTCTAACTCAGATTGGCGAGACTAATAGAATTAGAATACTTAATGGTGTAAAGCAAGGTGACCCAATTAGCGGCCTCATCTTCAATCTCGCCTTTGATGTTGCACTAAAGACTGTTCAGCAGGAAGCCTCCACTAATGGTACCCATCCTCTGCTTGCCTTTGCTGATGACGTCCGACTAATTGCCACTAGTCAATCTGAACTTCAAATGCTTATTGATCATTTTTGCAATGTGTGTAAGCGAATTGGCATCAACAGCAATGCCGGAAAATGCTTCACACTACACTTGAGTGGGAAGAGGCCTGTTGGTACTAGACCCACCAGTTTCTTCCTTGAGGGTCAGCCTATTCAATACCTTGGTGACTCTGACACTAAAAAGTTCCTTGGAAACCCGGTTGGATTTAGGATTGCGCCTCTTACCAACTTAATCAACGACTATATTTGCTTGGCTGATAAGATTCTCTCATCCAAACTTGCCCCATGGCAACGTATTGATGCTATGAAGACCTTCTTCTTCCCAAGCTTAAATCACATGCTCCGGATTGGTAAGATTCATAAAGGGGATTGGAAGAAGCTTGACGACTACTTAAGACCTCTCTTAAAGGCTACCTTTAATCTCCCAACTGAGGCTACCAATCACTTTATTTACGGGTCTGCACAAGAAGGTTTAGCTGGCATTCCCAACTGTGCTGATGACTCGGATACGGCTGCTATTGATAGTGCGTTCAAGCTCCTCACATCTCCGGATCCGATTGTCCGCACGTTGGCTTGGACAGACCTAGCTGACTTTGTTGGCACTAGATTCAAATTTGACAGTCCCACGAATACGACTATTGTTGATTACCTTTCTGGTATCAACCCGCCTAATTGCAACCCTTCTTCTAACCCGATTTCTTCGGTCTGGACGTGCCTCTACAAGACTCAATGTTAAATGGTCAATGGATGAAGACGATATCTGCATCAACTACAACGACCTCACCATCAAGCCCAAAGATCGACGGCTCATTTTCAAGCTATTTAGAAGACAGCACAGAGATTCTCACTCAAAACGTCTTTTTGCCCTTAAAGATCAAGGTAAAGCTTTTGAGTGTGTTTCCAAATGCACTGCAAGCTACTCCTTCATTAAGGATGGGAAGTTTATCCGTTTTGCGGATTGGAGATTTATCCACAAAGCAAAACTGAATTTATGCACCACCTTGAATGGATGTAAGAAACGACCCATTGGTGCTTCTACTTCATGCAGACGATGCCAATACCCAAATGAAACTTTGCCTCATGTCATTTGCCACTGCATGAGATACTCTGCACTCTACCAGGAGAGACACAATAAAATTGTAAATAGAATAAAAAATGCCTCTTCCCGTAGGTTCAGTGTTTTATTTGAGAACCAGCAGATTCCAAATGTTGATCCACCTCTACGCCCTGACCTGGTCTTGGTTAAAGGAAAATCTGCATTGGTTCTGGACATCACTGTGGCAATGGAAAATAGAATTGCGGAGTTCCAGCGTGCTAGGCAGAAAAAAATCTCCAAATATGCTCCTGTTGTTGCGGAACTCCGTAAGACTTACACTGACGTTACTGTGGATGCGATTGTGGTTGGTTGGTTGGTTGGGTTTTATTGCGCGAGGTCCAAAAACAGACATGCTGCGCCAACAATGAAGTTTTAAAGGAGTATTTTTATTTTATTTATTATTTTTCTTTTTTTTTTCTGTATATATATTTAAACCCAAGCAACATTAAAATATTAAAACACAAAAACCAGTGTATAAGTTACATTAATATGTATACATTAAATAAGATAAATCAAATATATATAAAATCCCAAAATGTATAAACATAAATCATATAAAATTAAAAAAACCTATTGCTCTCAAATAAGCAAAGAGGTTCTTGTGGGGTGGCTCCCCCAGCAAATCAAATAGAGTTAAAAGGTTTGTTTTAAAAAATTTAAAACGGTAGACGTTAAAAGTAGAACATGAGAGATTAAAATATGATAAACAGAAAATGGTTCATCACACGCGTCACACCATGGATTTAAATCACTTAAAAACAAATGTTTGTGTGTGAAACGTGTGTGTCCGATACGAAGGCGAGTTAATCTAACATCTGCACTTCGTAACGGTAAAACTGACAATGAGGTGAGGGATGGGAAAATAGTATGTAATTTGTTGACGACCTGTAAGTTCCACGATTCCTGCCATAGACCATATATAAGACTTTTTATAGCCTTTCTCACATCTGAGAGAGGGACCGATGGTAATATTGGATCTGATGCAGCTTTTGCTGCTGCATCCGCTCTCTCATTTCCATCAAGACCTACGTGACTTGGTATCCAACAAAATATAATATCATATCCCTTGCCAGCAAGGGAATCTAATGCTCTAAAAATCTTTGACACAACAGGATGGCATGAAATTAAAATATGTTGTATTGTATAAGGTTCATCACACGTTTCGCACCATGGATTTAATTCGTTTAAGAACAAATGTCTGTGTGTGAAACGTGTGTGTCCGATACGAAGGCGGTCACCAACCAAGGACTGCGAAACCATCTCAAAATGCACAAGCGTACTAATGCCCTTGAAAATGTTCCTAAGCTCAAAAAGCAAGTCAGCAGAAAGAATAAAAAGGATGCGAAGAGTAAGACTGTGCCTAGTAAAGAAATCAATAGAATTACTACTACTACACAATCAATTGACACTGCAAATGCATCAGACACAAAACCAATACACTCCAGAACAATTACTCCGGAATGTGCTCCCAGCACTAGCACTAATCCTACAAATGTCCTAATCACGGACCCTCCTACTGCACGACTACCAGCTGATCTGTCAGATGAACCGGTTATAAGCCTCGAACAAACTGACTCTGACTTTGAATTCATCGAGGAAGAATTACGAGGTACTGCCCCCCCAGATGAACCATTCTTCACTAGCCAACATGAGGCAGTTACCCGCATTTCTGTTGCAAACGATGAAGATGATCTCCCAATCATCAAATTTGCTCCTCAGCTCAAACAAATCCTCGACTCAGATGACCCGCAGGAGCACTGGGGACGATTCATAAGCCTTCTGAGCGATATTGAAAAGGCTTGTGTCGACTTTGTCACGCTTCCTTCTCCGAGGGACTATAGTAGCACTCGGAAGACAACTGACAGTCAGGCTGCTAGCGAAAGCAACCCCATCGCTGTTGCCCCCAAAATCCAAAAGGCATATAAAAGAAATAAACGGCGAACGATTCGTGACATCCTTGGCGACACCTCGATAAGATGTGACCTGGGTCGTGATGAAATCTTCTACCATTTCTCTGAGCTCTAACGGGATCGAGAATTTCACTCTACAATTTTTAATAGTGTGCCTTCTGCCAACGATACAATTGACCTGGACCCAATCTCTGCACAAGAAGTGCGAAAAAGATTATTTGCCACAACCAACACCTCTCCTGGTCCTGATAGGCTAACCTTCAACCATTGGAAAGCCATTGACCCTGAAGGTGAAGTGTTGGCCATCATTTTCAATATCTGTCTGAAGACACGAAGGATCCCAGATGAATGGAAGAAGTCACGGGTCGTACTAATCCCCAAAGGAACAAACCAAATTTGTATCAGCGATTGGAGGCCCATTGCTCTCTCTTCTACAATCTACAAGTTATACACTGGCATCCTCACTAGAAGACTGGTTTGCTGGATCAATGAGAACGCTGTTCTAAGTTACTGTCAGAAAGGATTCCTTCCCTACGACGGTGTCTTTGAACACAGCTTCGTGGTTCAAAAACACCTACGTGACGCCAGATTTCACAAAAAGAACGCATGCCTCGGATCAATCGATATCACAAATGCATTTGGATCCGCCCCGCACTCTGCCATTATACAAGCACTAAGAGCAACTGGAGCGGGGAGGATTTCGTCAAGATTGTTGAGGACCTTTATACCAATTCATACGTGCAAATTCTATCTGCTGATAGCCTAACTGACCCAATCAAGATATCAGCAGGAGTAAAACAAAGTGATCCAATTAGTGGACCCCTCTTTAACCTTGTCATTGATCCTGTCGTTAGAGGCTTACAGGGTCAAGCTCCCATGGATATCCCTGATTATCCAATAAAGATTAATGAACTTCCTTCACCATCCATGGAAGATTTCGCCCAGCAACCTACGCCGGACGATAACCTAATTCTTCGGGCTCAATTTGATACCATCGAAAGAGAAGAGCGACCTACACACAGATGCCTAGCCTACGCAGACGACGTCACAATCTTGGCACATAACAGCTATGAACTACAAAATCAATTGGACCTGGCAAACGAACTCTGCAATCGAATTGGATTACACATAAACACTAAGAAATGCTTTACGTTACACGTCTCCGGCGAACATCCTGTCGGGACCAGGAACACCAATTTCTACATTGGTCCTGATAGAATCACCACTTTGAGGAAATCCGAGTGCAAAGAATTCCTAGGAAATTCAGTTGGCTTTCGAATTCTACCTGTAAATGCTAGTATAAACCGATACATTGATGCAGCGGATAAAATCCTCAATTCACCACTTTCTCCTTGGCAAAGACTGGACGCCCTTAAAACGTTTATATACCCAGCAATGCTCTTTGACATGAGGAATGGCAGACATCCGAAGACTGCCTGGAATTCTGTCGACTCCTATATAAAGCCACTGGTAAAAGCAACCCTGAACCTCCCGAACGAAGCATGCAACTCATATCTCTACGGAAGTACCCAGGCTGGGATGATAGGACTACCCCTGGCGGCGAACGATGCAGACATCGCAGCGGTGGATGGAGCGTACAAACTACTGACTTCTCCAGACACTATCATTAGCGGTATGGCATGGCAAGACCTTTATCAACTGGTTGAATCCAGATTCCATCGTGAGGTTGATGAAGAGGATGTAATGAAGTATTTATCGCAAGAAATCAAATACGAAGATAAAATCACTTCAAATCCTCTGTCCTCCATCTGGTCCAATGCAAGAAAAGCGTCTGGGAGACTAAAGGTCAAGTGGGAATATAATGATGAAGAACTATCCCTATATGTTAACGAGATCGAGATCAAAAATAAACAAAGGAATGAAATCTTTCGGCGCCTAAGGAACCACTTCAGAGAGAACCAGGCGGAGACTCTTATCCGAAAAACCAGTCAGGGCAAAGCTATGGAGTGTGTTGCGAGCGCCAAAGTTAGCACACACTTCCTACGTGAAGGTAACTTCACAAGATTTTGCGACTGGAGATTCGTCCATCCCGCACGTCTCAATTTACTTCCCCTCAACGGTTGCCGACATGTAAGTGATGCCATTCGGGCCAGAAACTTCTCTACCAAATGCCATGTATGTTTTGGGCCCGATGAAACCTTACCGCATGTCATAAATCATTGCATGAAGCACTCCAGATTAATACAAACACGACATGACTCCATTGTTGAAAGAATTAAAAAAGCAGCCATTAAACGTTTTGTAATTCCATTCTCTAACCAAGAGGTTCATGGAGTTAAGAACTTTAGGCCAGACATCGTTCTAACAAAGGGCAAAGAAAAAGCGATCATACTAGATATAACTGTACCATTTGAAAACCGAATTTCTGCCCTAAATATTGCTAGAGAAAGAAAGATCAGTAAATACGAGCCAGTAGCAAGTGAGCTAAAGAAACACTACAAAACTGTCGAAACACATGCTATCGTGGTGGGATCACTCGGATCTTGGGATAAACTCAATGATCCGGTAATTTCTAAAATCTGCTCGAGATCGTATGGCAAATTGATGATGGTTGGTTGGTTGGTTGGTTTTATGGCGCAAGGTCCAAAATCGGACATGCTGCGCCAAGAAATAAGTTTTGAAGAAGATATTTAATTTTTTTTTAATTTATTGTTATTTTATTTTATTTATTCACTTATTTACTTTTTTTGGAAACCCAAGCAACATTAAAATTATAAAAAACAAAAATTAGTGTATATATATCATATTAAAATCCAATTATAAAATATAAATGGTAAAACAAAATTATATATACATTTAAAATTTAAAATTGTAAATTAAATATAATATAAAAAACCTATTGCCCTCAAAAAGGCAAATAGGTTCCCGTGGGGTGGCTCCCCCAGCAAATCAAATAAGTTTAAGATATCACATTTAAAAAAGAGTAAACGATATTGGTTAAAATATTTGCATGAAATTAAAATATGATAAACAGTGAATGGTTCATCACACGTTTCACACCAAGGATTTAATTCGCTTAAAAACAAATGTCTATGTGTGAAACGTGTGTGTCCGATACGAAGGCGGGTTAATCTTACATCAGCACTTCGTATCGGTAAAACTGTTAATGAGGTGATGTATGGAAATATGGCACGCAATTTATTACTGACCTGCATGTTCCATGACTCCTGCCAAAGAGAATGGATTAATATTTTAACATTTTTTCTCACGTCAGACAAAGGAACTGATGGAAGACACGGGCCAGATGCAGATTTAGCAGCTGCATCAGCCCTCTCATTGCCATCGAGACCTACATGACTTGGGATCCAGCAGAAAACTATTTCATATCCCTTGCCAGCAAGGGAATCTAATGCTCGGAAAATTCTAGACACAACAGGATGACAGTCAAAACTACTGTTCCGCAAAGCTTCCAACACACTCAAACTGTCAGTGTACACACAGTATTTAAAATTATCACATGTATTCATCTGCTGAAGAGCTTGGTAAATAGCACTTGCTTCAGCAGAGAAGATGGAACAGGATGGATGGAGGCTGTAGCTAAGTGTTTTGTTCTCAATAACTACAGCACAACCAACATGTCCTGTAGATTTTGAACCATCAGTGAAAACTGGTGTATACGTGGTATACTGACAGCGATGTGAGGCATATAGCTGCTGGAAAACAGTAGTTGTTGTGTCTGATTTTCTAAAACGAGCAAAAGGATTGATGATTTTAATCTGTGGATCGTACCAAGGTGGGTGTAGAAGAAGGTCCGTTTTATCAAAACGGACATCACATAGGTCTGAATATAATAAGTTGGACTTTGTCCGAGTGAGAAAAGGTGGAATGCTGTATGAGCGTGCGTCATACAGCCTTATTAATGCAGGAGTAGCAGTCATGGATCTTAATGGATGATGAGGGTCAGCCATAATTTTTGCATAATAATTGAGAGACAGCTGCATTCGTCTCAGGTCTAAAGGCAGTTGTTCGCAAATCGCATATAGACTCTGGACGGGTGATGTGCGGAATGCGCCTGAGCATATTCTCAAAGCAGAGTGATGTATTGTATCCAATCTGCGTAGAACGGAAGACCTAGCAGATCCATACACAGCACACCCATAGTCAATACGAGATAAAATTAATGATTGGTAGACACGAAGTAGTGCCGTGCGATCAGCACCCCAAGATGTATTAGAAAGCACCTTGAGGATATTAAGCGATCGCTCGCACTTCTTCCGCAAATGAAGAACATGCGGAAGAAAATTTAACTTCCGGTCAAAAGTTATTCCCAGAAATTTTATCTCGTTGACAACAGGGATAGGTGTATTATTTATGCAGATTGTAGGATCATTATGTAGGCTGGTCTTCTTGCAAAAATGGATACAATTACTCTTACTAGGAGATAATGTGTAGCCATTCTCAGCACACCATGCAGCAAGTTTGTTAACAGTTGTTTGTAGTTGTCTCTCAATTAAACGCATGTTAGAACCCTCACATGAAATTTGCAGGTCATCAACATAAAGCGTGCCATATACAGGAGGTGAAATTTGATGAAGGATGCAACTTATGTACAAGTTAAAAAGTGTGACACTTAAAATAGAGCCTTGGGGTACACCCTCGGCTTGAATAAAAGTATTGGAATATACTGTTCCAACACGTACTTTAAAAAAACGGGAGCGTAGAAAATTTTTTAGGAATATCGGAAGATTACCCCGAAAGCCAAAATCATATAATGTACGGAGAATTCCATATCGCCATGTACGGTCATATGCCTTCTCGATGTCAAAGAAAATGGAAACCAGATGGTTCCTCCGCACAAAAGCGTTGCGGATTTGGGTTTCCAAGTAAGTAATATTATCAAGAGTGGATCTTCCTTTACGGAAGCCACTCTGATTTACATGAATACATTTATTTATTTCTAAGACATATCCGAGACGGGCGTTGACCATACGTTCGAGAGTCTTACATAAGCAACTCGTCAGAGCTATTGGTCGATAACTCGAAGGAACAGAAGGATCCTTACCAGCCTTAAGGATTGGAATCACTATTCCTTCGCTCCAAGGTGATGGAAATGTGTTTTCTGTCCAGATCCTATTGAACAAAATTAATAAGTTCGATAGGGAATCTGGACTTAAATGACGAAGCATTTGATAGCTGATTCCATCAGGTCCTGGACTGGTATTATTGGCCTGCTGTAATGCTCTCTTCAATTCCAACATCCGAAATTCACAGTTGTAAGGCAAAGCTTGTCCATGGTTGAAACGAATTTGTGTTCGCTCAGCACGACTCTTTGTCCTTAAGAACGAAGGACTATAAGAGTCTGTGCTTGAGACACTAGCAAAGGTTTCACCAAGGACGTTAGCGATGTCCTTTGGAGAAGAGTACACAGCAGCTCCGGAATTTAAGATTGGAATAGACAATTCCCTATATATTCCATTGGCTGCTTTTACTTTTCTCCATAACTGTTTACTGGATGTGGAAGAAGTAATTGAGGATACATAGCGAGACCAGGATTCCTTCTGACTTCGGCGACGAGTTCTGCGAGCTAATGCTTTTGCTCTCTTAAAGGCGATAAGATTCTCCGTTGTGGGGTATCTTCTAAATAACCCCCATAACTTCCTCTGTTTCTTATAGGTTTTTTGACATTCGTCATTCCACCAAGGTTTGCAACGCCTGTGTGGTATACGGGAACTCTTAGGTATTGAAGAATCAGCTGCATTAGTAATTGTTTCGGTGACTTTACATACGGCATCATCAATATTTTCGATCATAACCATTTCGTTGTCAATAACTGCCAATTGTGTAAATAACGTCCAATCTGCCCGACTGTACACGTAAGTAGGTAGGCGTTGTCCTACACTACTACCTCCAGTCTGGGAGATGACAGAGAGGAAAATGATCGCTGTTGTGCAGATCATTTCCTACATTTAAATTTAACAATGGCAGAAGAGATGGTAAACAAATGGCCAGATCGAGAGAATGAAATGTTCTTGTGGGTACATGGAAATAAGTCTTCTCGTCGGTATTAAGCAGACAGAGACTGTTATCTGAAATAAATCGCTCTATCTGCAGACCGCGAGAATTAGTATTATCACTTCCCCACAAAGAACTATGGCCGTTAAAGTCACCTAACAGTAGAAATGGTGTTGGCAGCTGTTCTATTAATGTATCGAGTTCCTCTTGGCGGATGACATCGTGTGGTGGTAAATATAAACTACAGACTGTCAACAAACATGATGTGTGAATTCTCACAGCAACAGCCTGTAGAGTAGTATTCAATGGATGGGCAGTGCTGGGAAATGTATTAGATGTTAATATACAAACACCTCCAGACACTGCACCATCATCACCACAGTCTTTTCTAAAGCTTTTAAACCCACGCATGGAAAAGTTATTGCTGGACTTCAGGAATGTTTCCTGAAGTGCAATGCATGCGGGGTTGTAGGCTGAAATTATAGACTTGATGTCATCATGATGTGAACGCAAACCATGGCAGTTCCAAGAAACAAAGGAAGTTATTTTTTAATTTGAAAAGCTCCTTTCCCGGAGCTGGAAGGCAGGTCATCCGACATCTCCTCGAGCGAGAAGTCTTCGTCCGAGGGATGCAGGGAAACAGCGTCAGCCTCCAGGGACAAGGCTCTACGGGTGGATATGGAGGGTCGATTTGAACCCTCCTTTGCAGATTTTAATTTATATGCCTTCGTGATTCTTGACTTAGTCGTAGGAGCTTTTCTTTTACTTATTGAAGTAGATGTTGATTTTGGCTTTGATGTTGATGTTTGAGGTAATCTAACAAGGGGGAGTGATACAGGTTCTGTTTGTGTACATATCGATCTGGTGACTTTTTTGTAACGGTTGCATAGCTTAACCCAGGCTTTGGACTACGTGAGGTAACTTGACGTCGAGCCTCAGGGTATGTACAATTTGTAGTAACTTTTAACGTGGTGATTTCCTTCTCAAATGCCCACTGTGGACAACTTCGAGAGTAGGAGGGATGGTCTCCTTTACAATTGACACATTTCTCCTTCGCTGTGCAGGTCGAACTATCGTGGCCAACTTCAGCGCAACGTGCGCAAGTAAGTTGGCCCCTGCAAGCGTTTCTCGAATGTCCAAATCGTTGGCATTGGAAGCATCGCAGCGGATTTGGAATATATGGCCGGACGGGTAAATTCAGATAAGCAGCTTTAATGTGCTGTGGAAGGTCTGGGGACGCAAAAGTCAGAATGAGATGTTTGGTATCAATAAACTTCCCATCTCTTCTGACTGTAATACGTCTAACTTCACAGACCTTCTGATTATTTAGATTTTCAAGAATTTCATCCGTCGGCGTATTCAACAAATCTTTTGCGGATATAACACCACGAGAAAAATTTAAACTCCCATGAGGTGACACAGTTACCTCTAAACTTCCTAACAATTTCATGTTGGACAGTTGATTAGCCTGAGTTGCATTTGCAACCTCAATCATCAAGTCTCCAGATCTCAATTTTCGTACACTTTTAACTTCCCCTATATTACCCGATATTCCTTTTTCAATTAGGAAGGGGGATACCTTTTCAAAGGTTCCCTCCTTCCTTTTAATAACAAAGTATTTTGCATTGGATTTATCAATCTGTTGCTCCCGCGGGAGAGATGAAAAATTTGATTTCTCCATAAATATAAAATAAAATTTCGGGACCTGACCGCACCACCCACCACCGAGTCCAACAAGGGGATGCAGACCAGCTGCACCAGTGCTAGCCAGGTCCTATACGCTCACAGTACATCCCTGAAGTGGCCTCCACCCTTAACGAGTCACCCAGTAGATGTACCGATCGCTTGATCCATAAAGCCGATTGATGTGTTGAGGACCACAACACACCTCCCGTTTACCTGAAGCAGAGGCCAAAGCAATGTGTTGGTCTCTGGAGGCCTCAATTACCAGGATCCTCCTTTCCAGGGACACGGGTCTCCACGCACGGCAAACACGTGGGTGATTTAGTCCTCAAGAGTAGCTTATAGCAACAGAGTGGCGAAAGCTACTCAAGGGGAGCCCTCAACCTCTTACGAGGCAACCACAACGAGGGAGAAGAGGAAGAAAAAGCAGAAGAGTAGAGAAGAGAAGAAAAGAAAGAGGAGGACAGATCACTGGGGTACCTCGGGATTGTGACACCCGTGTTTACCTAAAGAAGGTAAACCCCCTGAGGGGGGCAAATTGATGAAGAAGCTGATAGTATCTGACACCATCAGATACTCTAGGAATATATATATGGAACATGTCACTGGTCAACCCCAGCAGGACTAAGGGACAATGCCCATTCAACATTCTCATTAATTTCATTATTGTTATATCTCTTATTTGTATTCCATTATTATATTGTATCTTTATGCGATTTTGTTAAATAAAGGCATATTTTGCCCAATATGCTCGCGATATTTTTGGAGCACCGTAGGGAATAAAATAAGCATAATGTTTGCTTGAGGTTCCTGGAATGCGCTATACACACCCGACATGCTACACAGTGGCCTTCTCGGCATTAATCTGGTACATGTGATGTGGGTTCCTGTAGCAAAATCCAGTCCCCCAATTTTTTATTAAGATAGATTTTATGCTCACTTAATTTGTTTTTTTCTAGTCAATGGCATCTTGTACATATGTATATATTTTTATTATTGTTAAATTGACCATATTCCAAATTAGTTTCTTTAATATTTAAATATGTTTTTTCGCCTATTAACTTAGTTTCTCTTAAATTAATAACTCCCGCCTAAAATGAGGATATCTTCTGAGGCCCCCTTCCGCTCCAAAAATCTGTTCTTATCAGCTTAATGTCCGTTATGCTGTTCCTTGAATAGCTGGATATTTCGCAGGTTTAAGGAGCAGAGGGTTTTTCACTTATTTATAAGTGGAAAATCGCGGGTCTTATCGACCTTGCACTCGCTTGTTCTCTGCCTGAAAGTGAAAAGTGTGCTGTCTGGATTTGGGAGTTTGTTTCGCGTTTGCCGAACGTGGCCTATGGGGGACCCATAGACGCTAAAACACCCATTGACATGTAGTAGCGCGGCTTATCTGAGCTCTACCGCGCCCCCTACTCTGGTGCTGCTTGCTTTCGCAAGACGGTAAGTATGCCCTGCCAGGTAGCCTTGACTGTGGGGACTCAGCCACTAATTCAACTTCCGTAGACGATTTACGCATGTGCTCATGGGTGTCTATGGCTGACAATTCTCCGGTAAAACAACGATGCCACCTTAATTCGAAGTTTAGGGGTGCGTATCGGGGCCGTTAGGACCTGGCAGGTTTCTTCACAGAGACATTGGAAGTAGGAGGGGACTATCTGAAGTTGGAAGATAGGCGACAAAGTGTGTCCGACGGAGGAAACTCCGGCACGAGCTGTAACGATATCTTCCCTCTGATGACGCCACTCTCACCGGTTAGGACCAATGTCTGCAGGGACTTCGACCATGAACCTCTCAGTGTGTTAGGAGGAGGTTCGTAGGGACACGCCCTCTCCCAGGAGCTCAGGCCAGCTTTGCAGCACTGGATATGTCTCCAGTCTCTCAGTTGATACTCTCAGTAGGAGGAGTTTTTGGGCCTTTGGCTGAGTTAGCTCTTCCCTTGGTGAGCTCAGGCTGGCTTTGAGCATTCTGGAAATGTCTCCAGACTCTAAGTCAGTACTCTCGGTCTGAGAGAAGACTAGGTCCATGAAACGCCTCCTGAATGTGCTCAGGCTGATCTTAAGCATTCCAGACATGTCTCTGGACTTCTGGTCAGTACTCACTGTGGGTGGAGCCAAACTTGCGGTGCTCAGGCTCTCTGCGAGCTTTATGGGAGTGATCCTTGTCTCGCAGAGTGGCACTCACCGAGTTGTGTTTGAATGTTAACTGGGCGGGGACTCTGTCCCCAGAAGGTTACAATCGGAAAACGTCAAGTTTCGTTTCATGAAAGTCCAACACGCATTCATAATACTCTTGTATTGTGGGCGTGGCTAAGAATGCCAAAGGGATACACCCACTCGCTAGAAGTTAAGTCTTACCTTGGAAATGGACGTGTTCAAAGTACAAGGAAGGGCCTCTGACTTATGCGTAGGCGGAGCTGTTTGATGTTTTCTTCGTAGTCTGTAGCATATTAATCTACAGAATAGGGACTTTGTTTTTCTCCAATATCTGAGTCTTGCGCTACGATTTATATCTAGCGGAGACGTGAGTAGGCGTATTGGACGGTAGATAATATTGATAGGATTAATAAACTGACTAGGTCCAAATTATATTCAAATACTTCAGTTCAATACCAGATTGTTTATTTTTGATTCTGGTCTGTTTCTTTTGCTAGTTCGTTAACGGACACACTGGCTGGCCAATTCCTCTAGGTAGTGAATAAACTCCTAATTAATACTGAGTAAGCACAAGGATATTCAAAATTATTAACCAAAATTACTGATATCCACCTACCAATAACATTAATTTTCTCTCTATTTGAATATTCTAAATTATCTATTTGGCCGTCTCTCTTCTCTTCGGATATCAGATGTTTCTCCTAACCAAATTCCTAAATAAGCTTTAAAACACTAATTAGCAAATGCTAAGACATGTGCAATGATGCAAACTAAATTAACCTTTGACACTTCATTCAACATTACTCACCGTTATCTTGAGTTCCTTACCTTTCTTGCGATCGCCTTATTGTATCAAAAGTGTGGGGGACACTTGAGCGACTATTCTCTTTCAGATTTTCTACAGTACAAACGTTCTACTCCCATTTTGTATCTCTATTTTACATAGTTATTTTGCTTGACTCCTGACACCTGTTTTGCTACTGTTCTCCCTCAATTATGAGTGACTCAAACCCTACAAATAAAGAACTGCAACAATTGACGGACATTCTTCAAAGTTCAATTTGTTTTTCCTGAGACATGGACTCTCCTATCTGCAATAGGACCAGAAGTGCCACGGCACAAGATGTATTTCAGTGCCCAGTGTGAGCGAACTTTTAAAAAGAAGAGTAAGGTGAAACTACATCTTCAATTTCATCTCGACAGTCTGAACCAATAATCCGCGCCCTCTACTCCGAGTGATTTGGTTCCAAACTCCCTACTGGACCTCGACACCACTAGCAACTGCAACAACGACCTTATGACGATAGAACCTATTGTGGGCGCATCAATGCCCATAATTAGGATCGACTCAAGTCCCACCAATACTAACTCGCCATGTGAGTCTCATAACCCAACTACGACTAACATTTGCGAACGAATTTCCAATATGAAGCCGATGTCACTATCTGGACCAACACCACGCAAACCCATGAAACAGGTTATCAACATACCTAGTGACCTTGTTTGCGAATTATGCAGGGTGAAGCTCAACGACCCAATGTCATTCCGCTTCCATTTGCGGAAGAAGCACAACATACTCCCAAAAAAAGTCCTTACCCCAGCACAACGCTCTTGTGGACATTAAGTGTCCACAAGAGCCATTATACCATCTTTGTTATAAAAAGAGACATAACGAGAAGACCGACAATAACCCTAATGGGTAATAATATTACATACAAACCAGAGATCACCTATTTAGGTGTCATTATGGACACTAAATTGAACTGGACAGCACACTTAAATTACACACAAGAAAAGATCTGGGGTATTACCAATAAAATTTCAAGAATCGTGAGACAGACTTGGGGAATCAGACCAAAAATTTTTAAGATCATATATTTTACTGTAATAGAAAAGATAATGCTTTACGCAGCTCCAATATGGTATAAAGACACAGTCAAAACCAAAATTAAATTATCACAAATTCAGAGACTTCCACTATTAAAATTGACTAAGACATATAAAACAGTTTCCACGGAAGCTTTGCAAGTATTGGCGGGATGCATGCCACTAGACCTAAAGGCACAAAGTATTAAACAAAGCTATTTATTATGGGATCATAAGTTAGAAATAATTATAGACGAATTACACTTAAGTAAATTAAATGCATGGACTAAGGACAAGACTTTGCTTCCACCATGGGATGAAAATAATATAAATTGGGATACAAATATAATTGAAACAGATCATCACGCATATACAGATGGCTCCAAATTAGATGGAAAAGTGGGAGCAGCATCGATAATAAACTACCAAGATCGCACATTAGATATTCTTACCATGAAATTAAACGACGAGGCCTCTGTATATGAGGCGGAGGCGGTAGCCATATTAGAAACAATGAATTATACTTTAAATAACAGGATACGCTGCATTCATATTCACACAGATTCCCGATCAGTTCTGGAGGCTTTAGCTAATAACCAAATTACTAACAATACCTTGAAGAGCATAATTACAATTTACAGAGCAAATGCCAGCATATTCAACTTTCATTGGGTTAAGGCCCATTGTGGCATACAATACAACGAATTAGCCGACAAAGAAGCTAAGGCAGCAACCTTGAAATTAGACATTACTCACAATACTTTATGTAGCAAGACATCTGTAAAGACCATTTTAACTAAAAACGCGATAAAAATTTGGCAAAATAGATGGACTAATTCCGACAAAACCAGAAGACTTTACGATATCTACCCTGATGTATCAATAAAACGACTTATAGCCAACTTTTATGCTAACCAAGTTAGAACTGGTCATGGTGCATTCGGTACTTACCAATATCGCTTTCATAATAAAAGTGACCTGTGCCCCAGAGATCATATATCAGACACAGTCGAACATACTGTATTTGACTGCACAGAATTTGAAGAAATCAGAACAAAAAGCTATCCAAATAAATACAAACATTTAACAATAAAGCAACTCCTAAACGACCCTGGTTTCAACGCAGCCATTAAAGATATAATCACTATCAAGATTCAGAGTCAGATGGACTGTTAAGAAATTAAACCTACGTTAATTGAATTTGTTAAAATCTATTGTTAAGATAAGTCTAACTTGATTATGTTATTATTAATTACTCTTATTTTGACTATTGTAGAATCAATTGTCATTATTGTAATATAGTTTATTTGTTTATGTTAATAAAGGCAAGCTGCCCCTAAGTTGTAAATCCTCCTGGGGGAGGAGTCTCGGTAGACCCTGGCTGGTGGTTGCCGGGCTATGTGCAAGGCCTGGCAGTGTCGGGGTTGTCATGGCTTTGGCACCTGGCTTTTCGCCCACGTTGTAGTGACGGGGTGGGGCTGTGCGCGCCGGTTACTCGACAGCACTTGCGCCTCCTCGTGCTTTGCGGATTGCTTCCGACGATTAGTCATCTTATAGACGTATACCTTCGGGTGGGCCGTCTCTTTCTTCTTATGTTACCCCAGCACAAAGATTGAAGATGAAAGAAAGGATCAAAAAGAAATTTGGAGTACTGAAGGAGGAAAATGACATAAATAATGACCATAACTTACCACTTTCAGAAACACCTTCTTCCAACATCAATTCCAAGGAAATTAATGAAAAGACCCATGAAACACACACAAGCTCTACATACAGTACCGCTACCAACAATACCGGTCAGAATAAGGATTATGGCTGTAGTCTCCCTAGGACTAAGCCCATTTCGAAGCTTTGTTCTAAGACTACTAACGAAATCCAAAACTTTAATGGAAAATATGCTGTTTGCGACATTAACTTCTTGAATGAAGCCACGTTACTACAGCATTAAGAAGAACACTGTGAGGGCTTATCACCAAAGAGCAAATCCGTCGTTCGCTCTTATGCTGACTGCATAAAGGGAGATTTTGATGATGCTGACACCAGGATTGTCGAAGAACCTTTATATAGATACGATTTGTGCGAACACGTGTCTATATCAATGAAAGGCCTTCGATCCCACATGATTACTGGTCACAGAAAGCACAATGACGGACTCCCCAAGGTACAGCCTGTCTCTAACAGCTCTAATACTACCTCACCTCAAGAAACAACCCAATACCCGCTAATGACTCCTGCATATCATTCGACTTGCAGTACTAAACTGGAACGTGGGAGTCATATTGCTACCAAGCCCAGAGGCTCTATTACTAGAAATGGTGAATCACTCCACCTCATGTTCCCCCTTCCTGAACATCTGAAGTGCACTGAGGAGGGATGCAACAATACTTATAATTGCAAAGACTGGTATACTACTCGTGCCTCACTTACGAGACATTTAATTAAGGATCACTCTCTCAACATAATTGAATGTATTAACTGGTGTGGTGCCTGTGGCCAACTTGCTGGCAACAAACCATCTTCACATAAGTGCCTACGAGAGGGTCTTGTCAACTTATGCGGGAAAGCTGATACTAGCTTCAAGTGCAACGAGTGCGGATATGCTACCTTCACCAATCAAGGTCTGAGAAATCACCTCAAAATGCACAAACGTGCTAGCACTCTGAAGGATATCCCTAGTATCAGAAAACCCATCAATAAGAGACATGAAAGGAGGAACCACAAGTTCCCAACAGGAGGTAATACTAGCCTTCCTACAACGGTATTACCAAATATTACTGACAATGATCCTTTTGAAACTAACAACAGATTCGAGGTCCTCAACTCTGAAAGAGGTCCTCAAAATGAAAAACCAGCAATTAACACAGTAGACCTCCATGCTGCAAACCCATCCAAGCCCAAGAAATTACCAACAAAGAGGAGGACCAATGATAGGAAGCACGATCCCAACACAAATAGTACTACCTCAAATTACCTTGAACCGGTACCTTCCACAAGTACAGAATATCCCAATACGCAAGACTACCCAACAATAAGTGTTGAGCCCACAGATTCAGACTTTGAATTCATTGAGGAAGAATTGCGGGGATCTCAACCACTAGATGAGCCTTTCTATGCTAGTCAAGACAACGAATCAGGCAATTCAAGGGAAAGGATTGAGGATGATGAACTCCCACTTAAGCCCTTTATTCCAACCCTGCAAGAGATTCTTGACTCGGAAGATCCTGTCGCTCACTGGGAGCGTTTTACCCTGGCCCTTCAAGATATCACTAAGGTCGCATCTGAGTTCGTTCACCTGCCTCCTCCCAACGACTATCAGCAATTCACAAGAGAGAAGAGACGAATGATGATCCTGTGGCTACAGCCACCAGAATACAAAAATCCTACAGGAGAAATAAACGAAAAGCAGTAAGAGATATCCTGGGGGAAACATCTAAACGGTGTGATATCGCACAGGAAGATCTATTCAATCACTTCTCAGAAACCTTCAGAGACAGAGAGTTCGACCCCATAGTTTTTCTAAGTGTTGCCCCTGCCAACGATACTGTGGATTTGAAACCGATTTCTGCTACTGAGGTCCGAAGAAAATTGTATTCAACTACCAACACCTCTCCTGGAACAGATCGCCTCATTTTAACCACTGGAAATCGATCGATCCAGAAGGTGAAGTGTTGGCACTTATTTACAACATCCGCTTAAAGACGAAACGAATACCGGACGACTGGAAAAAATCCAAAGTCATCCTAATCCCAAAAGGCAACGTGCAGGACTCGGTGGATGACTGGAGACCTATTGCTCTGTCCTCAACAATTTATAAACTGTACACTGGCATTCTAACCAAGAGACTCGTCAGATGGACAACCGACAATGAAGTGTTGAGCTATTGCCAAAAAGGTTTTCTCCCCTACGATGGCGTTTTCGAACACAACTTTGTTGTTGTTGAACGACATCTTCGAAACGCTAGACTACAAAAACGCAATGCTTGTCTGGGATCTATTGATCTTACCAATGCCTTCGGTTCAATCCCTCACAGTGCCATCTTCCAAGCCCTGCGAGCATATGGTGCTGGTGACCATTTTGTTGAGATCATTGACGACATCTATACGAACTCATTTGTTCAAGTAGTCTCGCAGGATGGACTCACTGAACCCATTAGAATCTCCGCAGGTGTTAAACAGGGCGACCCGATTAGTGGACCATTATTCAACTTGGTCATTGATCCAATCATAAGAGGTTTGCAAGGCCAATCTGCTCAAACAATTCCAGACAACCCCATCGCAATTAACAACTCACCAACTGCCTCGATGGAAGACTTCATACAACATCCGACTGTCGAAGATCTAATATTGAAAGATAAACAAGAAACAATTGAGCGTGAGGAGAGACTAAGACACAGATGTCTAGCCTTTGCTGATGACATAACCATCCTTGCGGACTCTCACCAAGTACTACAAAATCAACTGGATCTAGCTAATGAATTGTGTTCAAAGCTGGGACTACAGATCAACCACAAAAAATGTTTTGCCCTACACCTAAGTGGTACCCAGCCGGTTGGAACTCGCGATTCAAGGTTCTACATTGGATCGGACTTGATCAAAACCTTAAAGGAATCTGAGTGCAAGGAGTTCCTGGGCAATCCAGTTGGTTTCCGAATTATACCCGCTAACTCAGTCATCAACAAATATATTGATGCCTCTGAAAAAATCATGACTTCCCCATTGGCACCATGGCAGAGGATCGACGCTCTGAAGACCTTCGTCTTCCCTGCTATGCTATTCGACATGCGCAATGGAAGACACACCAAAATAGCATGGAGGGCTGTTGACAACTTTATCAAACCTCTAATAAAGGCTACTCTAAACCTACCTGTGGAGGCCTGCAACAGTTACCTCTATGGCGGAACTGATGTTGGCATGATTGGTTTACCGATTGCTGCCGAAGATGCCGACATAGCTGCTGTTGATGGAGAAAATCCAGAAATACGAGCCAATTACCAATGAGCTTCAGAAACATTTCAAAACGGTGGAAACACATGCCATTGTTGTTGGCTCACTTGGTACGTGGGACCGGCTAAATGACCCCATCATAAACAAGCTTTGCTCAAGAACGTATGGGAAGCTGATGAAAAAACTTATTGGTTCCGATACTATACGATTCTCGAGAAACATCTACATGGAACATGTCACGAGGCAGCCACAAGACTGATCCATTACCATGAGTCTTCAATACTATTGGATAAATTTATCCAATGTCATGTAACCAAATTGTATTTTTAATAAAGGCGAATTTTTGCTCACTATTGCGCGTTATTTTTGGAGCACCATAGGGATTAATGAAGCATAATGTTTGCTTGAGGTTCCTGGAATGCGCTATACACACCCGACATGACACAGTGGCCTTTTCGGCATTAATCTGGATTTGGGTTCCTGTAGCAAAATCCAGTCCCCCAATTTTTTATTAAGATAGATTTTATGCTCACTTAATTTGTTTTTTTTTCTGGTCAATGGGAATTTTGTACATATGTATATATTATTATTATTGTTAAATTGACCATATTCCAAATTAGTTTCTTTAAAATTTAAATGTTTTTTTCTTTCCCCATTAACTTAGTTTTTTTAATTTAATAACTCCCGCCTAGGATGAGGATAGGCCCCCCTTCCGCTCCAAAAATCTGTTCTTATCAGCTTAATATCTGATACGCTATTCACCGAATAGCAACATATTAAACTAATTTTTGAACCGCGATTTTTCCTACTTATTTATAAGTGGAAAATCACGAATCTTATCTGCCTTTCACTCACCGCAGATCTAGGCTCACATAAATAAAAAAGCAGGTCCACAAACGAAACAGCAGTTGTAAGTCACGGCTGCACTCGACTTCCCGACATTCAGTCAGTCCACTATAAAACCCATCGCTGCATAAGTGGTTGGGTTGGGACTCGATCAGACGACGAGAACGGAGCGCTTCCGAAGTGACGGACAGCACACTCTGCTCTTGCGATAGCGCGCTTCTCCGTTCGGCCCGTTTTTTTTTTTCCTGAGTTTTACCCCTCAGCAAGTGTTGTTTCCTGCTCACTTTCTCTCGCCCTTGTTAATTGATTGCGGTGTCCGTGGCCATGGGGGAAGTTTCAATCCTCATTTTTTCTACAATCAACATTGACTGCTACAACTTTTTCCCTGCTATGGCACTGATGTGTCTTATTCTTCATAATTGCTCACCTTTTGCCTTCTATTGCCTTTTTTGCCTCCTGAATTGCGACTCCACCAAGTTTAACGGCTCACTAATCAAGCGTTCTCCAAACGAGCTTTCCCTTCAATCAAACAGATACTACACTGCGAATCAGGTGTAGGCTATGGATGATTTGGAAAGCTCTCCTCAGCCTCTGGCATTTCCCATTTTCCATCTACATCAATTGATTCATTAGACTCGCAGTGCACCAACGATCACAATGAGTCTGAATCTCCTATTGTTTGTAGAACTAGATCTTCTAACTTCTCTTCTCCTCACAAATGTAAATATTGTGAAAAACTATTCATTAAAAAAAACAAACTAATCAAACACCAGAAGAAACACCAATACTTCAACAAACTACAGGCCATAAAAGACATTGCCTCATCTTTTGAAGGAAGAACAATATCAGCAAATGAGGATAGCGTGTCTGTTCAGACGCTCTTGGAACCCATCTCCGATAGGGCATCGGAAGACCATACTCTACAAGTTTGTAAGGCCATTGTCCCTTTATGTTTCCACGCACTTGCAACTCCGTTCAAATCTCTTCTCCGAATGGTCCATTTCTGAGGAACCGCAGAACAACCTTAACTCCTCTTCTATTCTTGATTTAGAATGCACTGAATCACTGAGAGATAAATCTTTATGCAGTACCATGCAAGGCTCTTCAACTAAGGTACCAACAGATTCATCATTTCGTGCAATTACTTCCTCTCATTCAGCTCTTTGGTGCGGAGTTTGTAATGTCACCATTGATTCGACTGATGATCTTATCGATCATTTAAACTCTCATGTGGGGGAAAGTGCGATTGCTATGAATAAAAAGCTATTAAAATCATCAGAAGTATCAAGCTTCACTGAATGTGTTGAGGACCCCGCGAATGATAAGGACGTCCTTATAATTAACGTGGAAGAGGATGATAAATCCTTTATCCCAAACTTCTCTGATGGCAATTGCTGTCCATATTGCGAACTAGCTATCAATTCTCCTGAGGCTCTGAAGGTCCACATCAACGATCACTTGGATCAATGTGATTCTTCCTTGAGGAGCGAACCACTATTTGAGTCAATTCCACCTTCTACTCTGACCAACAATTTTCCGAACCATCGTATCAATCCTGAGGGTTCAATTCTGTCAAATGCGAAAATAAACAATCAAGGGGACATTGCCCCTGAACCCCACAATGTGTACAATTATGGCCAGTCAACTTATGATCAACCAGTAGCTGATCCGGACACATTATCTAATTCTCAACTATTGGATTTGGTATGCACAAGGTGCAACTATCAAGCTATCACGAAGAAGGGGTTGAGGACTCACTGTCTATCTGCTCATGGTATTGGGAAAGGTCAGATTGCCGTGAGCTCAATAAGGGATGATATTGTATCTCCTCAGACTTTGGTTTTCCAATCACCGAGTAATGACTCAGCGATTTCTTGTGCAGAACGCGCGAGCGTCTCAGAGGCCCTCCCCACCCTTAACTGCTCCTCTCAGGCTTTCTTATCTGATAATAAGAGATGTCTAAATGTTGTGCTTCCCTTGAAGAGTCATCTGGACTGTACTGAAGTTGATTGCATTTCTCGATTTGTTACCAGGGAATGGCAAACCCTTAAACAATCATTATTGAGGCACCTAAAGAGGGATCACGCCATTGATATCACATCAACTCTTAATTGGTGCAGCCATTGCTCTTCTGATGCAGGTCCAAGACCTTCTAGGCATCCGTGTTTAAGAAACATCCCCTTAATTGCCAACACTGGTCAAGAATATGCTTTCAAATGTAAGAGATGTGATTTCCCGTGTTCTTCCATGAGTGGCCTATAGAATCACAACTTTTACCATAAGAACAGAACCGCAGCTGCGAAAGCCATCAAGTTTAAGAGACTTAAACACTCAGAGATTCGTGAGAATGCGAAGGTCCTATTTAAACAAATCTCTAGCAACACTCAAAAACAAGCGTGTGCTCCCTTTTCTAACTTAAAAACCCTTTCCCATCAAAATAGAACTAGTTTCCCTCAAAAGGAAACTACGTCAACAGAGGGAGCAATGGGAAAAGGTAGTTTTTCTTTGCTGAGACAGGAAAAAGAGAAGGATAGGCTGCATCTCAGTAGGCCTCACATTCCAGTGGTTCCTGCTCCTACGCCAGTCTTTCGTAACCCAATTCCCCTGCGAAAGGAAAATAACAGTTCCTTTATCAAAGAAGGAAATGGTTCTAATTCCAGCTCCTGCAACAATAACGAGGTTAAAAACATCCTGAATCTCAATTCGGAACATTCCCAATTGAATGGACCAGGTCTGGATGCCCTTCCTAAGCCAATTAGCCCATCTGCAATTAATAATCAACCTCCAATTTAGGGTGTCAATATTGATAATCATGTGTCTATCGATAAAAATAGCTCTCATAGTTCAGATGAAAGTGAAGACATTATTTATAATGAAGACCTTCCTTTCCCCCATCCCGAACACATTGTTGACTCACATGAGGTTAATGAGATCTTTGACCCTCAACCCTCGGACTCATACCCACTCCAGGAATTTGAGGAGGTCCTAATTAACATCTTAAATATAGATGATAAAAACACTCAATGGGATTCTTTTTTGAATGCCCTTGAAGTTATTGTTGAATCAGCTTCGAGGTTGGTTGGTTGGTTGGGTTTTATGGCGCAAGGTCCAAAAACGGACATGCTGCGCCTAGAATACGGTTTTGGAAGAATATTTTTATTTTATTTAGTATTATTTTTCTTATTTTTTTCCATATATATATATATATATATATATATTTAAACCCAAGCAACTTTAAAATATTAAAACACAAAAACCAGTGTATAAGTTATCTTAAAATATATATATTTATTAAATAAAATAAATCAAATATATATAAAATCTTAAAATGTATAAGTATAAATCATATAAAATTTAAAAAACCTATTGCTCTCAAATAAGCGAATAGGTTTCTGTGGGGTGGCTACCCCAGCAAATCAAACATTGTTAAAAGGTTTGTTTAAAAAAATTTAAAACGGTAGACGTTAAAAGTAGAGCATGAGATTAAAATATGATACACAGAAAATGGTTCATCACACGCCTCACACCATGGATTTAAATCACTTAAAAACAAATGTTTGTGTGTGAAACGTGTGTGTCCGATACGAAGGCGAGTTAATCTAACATCCGCACTTCGTAGCGGTAAAACTGATAATGAAATGAGATATGGGAAAATGGTACACAATTTGTTGGTGACCTGCATGCTCCAAAACTCCTGGAAGAGGGAGTAGACATGATTTTTAATATACTTCCTCACATCTGAAAGAGGGATTGAAAATTGTATTGACGTTGAGGCTGCTTTAGCAGCCGCGTCTGCCTTTTCATTTCCCTCGAGACCTACGTGACCTGGGATCCAACAAAATTTGATATCATTCCCCTTGCCAGCAAGGGAATCCAATGTTTGGAAAATCTTGGACACAACCGGATGACAATGAATGTTCAAATTCTCCAACGCTTTTAATACACTCAAGCTGTCAGTATACACGCAAAAGGAATGAGAATTTACAGTATTCACGAGCTGAAGCGCATTATAAATTGCTGTGGCTTCAGCTGTAAAGATGGAGCAGGAAGCATGAAGGCTGTAACTGTATGTAACATTATTCATAAAAATACCACAGCCGACATGTCCTGCTGTTTTAGAACCATCCGTGAATACTGGCGTGTAGGAAGAATACTGACAGCGATGTGAATAATATAGCTGTTGGAAAATTGTAGGGGTTGTGTCCGATTTTCTATAGTCAGCAAATGGATAAATAATCAATATTTGTGGATCATACCAAGGTGGATGTACTAATATGTCCGTTTTAATGAAACGGACATCACGTAGGTCATATAAAGATAGATAATTTTTTATTCGAGTGAGTTTTTTATTCCAGTAACACCCACATTCCAATTCCCAACTCCTTTGGAAGTGACTCCTCTGACCTGGTAAACGAAGATTTGCCATTTGCGACGCCCGAAGAAGGACACCAAAATGAAGTCATTAGTACACTGGATCGCAACCCTAAACCTTCCGATTCCTTTCCCCTCGAGGCCTACCAAGACACTCTCATACAAATAGAGAACATCTCTGACAGAGATGCGCAATGGGAAAGATTGAATGAGCTGCTATCTGAGATCATGAAAGAAATTTCAACTGCAGTCAAACTTCCCACTTTCCGGCCCACTGGGAACAACGGTTTCCTTTTAGACCTCAGTAACCCTTCGGATGTTCAAAAGGCCTATAAGCGAAACAAAAGAAGAACAATGAGATCATTATTGGGAGAAACCACGAGTTCATGCAATGACCCGGTTCTCCAAATTGAAGACTATTTCAAGGACATCTTCCACAACAGAGATTCGGATGTCTCCCTCTATGATTCGGCTAGTGCTTCCCCGGATGCTATTGACCTTCACCCCTTCTCTCCCACTGAAGTCAAAGGGCGATTAAACAGATTCGCCAACACTGCTCTTGGACCGGATAGAATATCTTATAACCATCTAAAAGCAGTCGACCCGGAATGCACTATCCTAACTCAAATCTTTAACCTCTGCCTAAAACAGCACAGAGTTCCAGACGAATGGAAGAGGTCAAATATCATCTTAATTCCTAAAGATAGTGACTTGGAGGATCTTGCAAACTGGAGACCAATCTCCCTTTCTCCCTGCATATACAAGCTCTACTCCGAATATCTAACCAGACGTTTCACTGACTGGTTGATTGACCAAGAGGTTCTCAGCTGCTGTCAAAAAGGATTTATGCCCTATGATGGTGTTTTTGAGCACAATTTTATAATCAACAGACACCTGAAACAAGCTAGAATGCTCAAATGTGATGCCATTATTGCCTCACTCGACATCTCCAACACTTTCGGATCGCTCCCGCATGAAGCAATTCTTACCGCCATTGAGAAATATGGTGGTGGGCAAGACTTCTTAGAGATCATCAAAGACTTCTACACGAACGCTTACTCCACTATCATCGGCAAAGATGGAGCTTCCTGCCCAATTCTACTTTCTGCTGGAGTGAAACAGGGTGACCCCATTAGTGGTCCCCTGTTTAACCTGGCTATTGACCCAATTCTCCGGGCTATTAATAAGCAAGAAGATCAACTAAGGACTGTTCCACCGACCAAGGTTAATTTTGACAAAAATGAGCTGCCTATCGACGGTATACCAATTAGTTCCATCTTGGATCTATTCTTTCCATCTGTTCTCTCCTTTCCTTCAAGACCCATGTGGCTTGGTATCCAACAAAATACAATTTCTTTTCCCTTGAAAGCAAATGAATCCAATTCTTTAAAAATTCTCGACACAACAGGATGACAGTTAACGCTATGTTTTTCAAGGCTTCAATAATACTCATGCTGTCAGTATATATACAATATTGATGATAGTTGTCTGTATTCACATGCTGTAGCGCGTAGTAAATATTGGTTGCTTCAGCAGGATGGATGTGGGCTGTAATTAAAATCTGTATTATTGGTAAAAAATTCCACAGCCCGCATGTCCTGCTGTTTTAGAACCATCTGTGAATACAGGTTTATATGATTGATACTGACAGCGATGAGAATAGTATAGCTGTTGAAAAACAATAGGCGTTGTGTCCGATTTTCGATACTCAGCAAAGGTATTTATAAAGGTATTTGTTGGTCCATACCAAGGTGGATAGAGAAATTGATCAATTCACTCAATCCGAAAATCACATAGGTCTGTCAGCCAGAGATGTGATTTGGCTCTTGTGAGAAAAGGTGGGATGTTCAATGGACGGTTGGTTGCTTGGTTGAGTTTTATGGCGCAAGGTCCGAATAAGGACAAGCTGCGCCAGAGTTTTATTTTTTATTTTTTCTATTTTTTTAACCAATCAACTTTTAAAATTCCGATAAAAATATAAGTAGTATTTGTAAGATTAACATAAATAATAAATAGACAAACACCCAACATATAAAGGAATAAATTATATCTAAAACATCTAAAATAAAAGGCTAAACTAAATCTATAAAATGTCAAAAGTATTTATTTTAAAATATTTGATTTAAAATTATATATAATTTATAAAATCAATGCTTCTTAAAAAAGCAAAAATATTTTAATGCGGAGGTTCGCCCAGCAAATCCCGCATCGTTAAAATATCAGTCTTAAAAAATTTAAAACGATGTTGGTTAAAATCAGAACATGAAATTAAAATATGAAACACAGTGTATGGTTCATCAAACGTTTCACACCAAGGTTTTAATTCATTTAGGAATAAATGCTTATGAGTGAAACGAGTGTGTCCAATACGAAGGCGGGTTAATTTACCATCCGCACTCCGTAAAGGTAAAACTGGAAATGAAATGAGAGATGAAGTTATGGTATACAATTTGTTGGTGACTTGCATTCTCCATGATTCCTGCCAAAGTTTATGCACAAAACTTTTCACACCTTTTCTCGCATCACAAAGTGGAATGGAAGGCTGAAGTGGAGTAGATGCAGACTTTGCAGCTGCATCAGCCCTCTCGTTACCATCAAGACCTACATGTCCTGGGATCCAGCAAATGATAATATCAAATCTCTTGCACTTCAGTGAGTCTAATGTGCGAAAAATCTCCGACACAACAGGGTGATAGTTGACATTAATATTCTCCACAGCTTCTAATACACTCATGCTGTCAGTGTAAATACAAAATTTATGTGATTATTTACTACCCACATACTGAAGCGCACTTAGTATAGCAGTTGCTTCAGCAGTGAAGATGGAGCAGGATATATTTAGGCTGTAACTAAGAGTAATATTATCAAAATAAACTCCACAGCCAAACATGTCCGGCAGATTTTGAATCATCTGTAAATATAGGATGATAAGAATCAAACTGACAGCGATGATAAGAATAGAGCTGATGGAAAACAATAGGAGATGTGTCGGATTTTTTGAATTCTGCAAAGGGATTGATTATTCTACATTGTGGCTCATACCAGGGTGGATGTGAAGTTCGATTCGTAGCAGTTATTTGAACGTCATGCAGGTCAGACAATATGACATAAGATTTTATTCTAATGAGAAAAGGTGGAATGCTCCTTGGACGAGCATTATAAAGTCTTTTAAGGGTAGATGTAGGAATCATGGCACGTGATGGATGATGAGGGTCAGACATGATCTTAGCATAATAATTGAGAGACTGCTGCATTCGTCTCAGGTCTAAGGGCAGTAGTTGGCAAATTGCATATAGACTCTGGACGGGTGATGTGCGGAATGCGCCCGAACATATTCTCAGAGCAGAATGATGGACAGTGTCCAATCTGTGTAAAACAGAAGACCTAGCGGATCCATAAACAACACAACCGTAGTCTATGCGGGATAAAATTAGTGATTGGTAAACTCGGAGAAGTGAAGTGCGATCAGCACCACAAGATGTATTTGAAAGCACCTTGAGGATATTGAGCGATCGCTCGCACTTCTTCCGCAGATATAATATATGCGGAAGAAAGGTTAATTTACGGTCAAATATCACTCCGAGGAATTTTACCTCACTGACCACTGGTATAGGTGTGTTGTTTATACAAATGACGGGATCATTGTGGAGGCTAGTCTTCTTGCAAAAATGGACACAATTGCTCTTGCTAGGAGATAGTGTAGGGCCATTCTCAGCACACCATGCAGCAATTTTATTAACAGATGTTTGTAATTGTCTCTCAATTAAATTCATGTTAGACCCTTCACAAGATATCTGCAAGTCATCAACATACAATGTACCATAAACAGAAGGTGATAATTTATGGAGTATGCTGCTAATATGAAGGATAAAAAGGGTGACACTCAATATAGAACCTTGAGGTACACCTTCAGCTTGATTAAAATAATCAGAATAAAATGTTCCTATCCGAACTTTAAAACCACGGGAGCGTAAAAAGTTTTGTATAAATATCGGCAAATTACCTCTAAAGCCAAAATCATACATCCTACGGAGAATTCCATAACGCCACGTACGGTCATAAGCCTTCTCTATGTCGAAGAAAATGTAAACGAGATGATTCCTCCGCACAAATGCATTGCGGATCTGCGTTTCCAAGTATGTAATATTATCAAGAGTGGATCTTCCTTTACGGAAGCCACTCTGATTGATAAGGATATATTTATTTATTTCTAAGACATAGATGAGGCGGGCATTGACCATACGCTCGAGAGTCTTACACAAGCAACTCGTCAGAGCTATTGGTCGATAACTTGAAGGAACAGAAGGATCCTTACCAGCCTTAGGGATTGGAATCACTATTGCTTCGCTCCAAAGTGATGGAAATTTGTTTTCAGTCCAGATCCTATTGAATAGATAAAGTAAGTTCAACAGGGAATCTGGACTTAAATGGCGAAGCATTTGATAGCTGATTCCATCTGGTCCTGGTATACTATCATGGGCCTGCTGTAATGCTCTCCTCAATTCCAACATCCGAAATTCACAGTTGTAAGGCAAAGCTTGTCCATGGTTGAAACAAATTGGTGTTCGCTCAGCACGACTCTTTGTCCTTAAGAACGAAGGACTATAAGAGTCGTTGCTTGAGACGCTAGCAAAGGTTTCACCAAGGACGTTAGCGATGTCCTTAGGAGAGGAGTATATGGCAGCTCCGGATTTCAAAATAGGAATTGAAAATTCTCTATAGATTCCATCGGCTGCTTTCACTCTTCTCCACAACTGTTTACTGGATGTGGAAGAAGTAATTGAGGATAAATAGCGAGACCAGGATTCCTTCTGACTTCGACGACGAGCTCTGCGAGATAATGCTTTTGCTCTCTTAAAGGCGATAAGATTCTCCGTTGTGGGGTATCTTCTGAATAGCCCCCATAACTTCCTCTGTTTCTTATAGGTGTTTTGACATTCATCATTCCACCAAGGTTTGGTTCAATGGACGAGCATCATATAGTCATTTAAAAGAGGCATTAGAAGCCATAGAACGTAACAGATGATCAGGGGTCGACTTGATCTTAGCATAATAACAGAGAGACTGCTGCATAAGTCTCAGGTCTAACGGTAATTGATGGCATACTACGTATAGACTTTCGACGGGGGTTATACGGAATGCCCCAGAGCATATCCTCAGAGCAGAATGATGCACAGTGTCCAGTCGGCGTATAACAAAAGGCTTAGTGGATCCGTAAACAACACAACCGTAGTCTATGCGAGATAAAATTAATGATTGGTAAACTCGGAGGAGTAGCGTTGCCGACCTGCAAGCTCCACGATTCATGCCAAAGACCATTTATATATCTTTTTATAACCTTTCTCACATCAGAGAGAGGAACCGATGGTAATATCGGATCTGATGCAGCCTTTGCTGCTGCATCCGCTCTCTCATTTCCATCAAGACCTACGTGACTTGGTATCCAACAAAATATAATATCATATCCCTTGCCAGCAAGGGAATCTAATGCTCTAAAAATCTTTGACACAACAGGATGGCAAGTAAAACTATTGTTTCTCAATGCTTCCAATACACTCATGCTGTCAGTATATATACAAAATTGACGATGTTCAACTGTATTCACATGCTGAACGCCTAAAAGATAGCTGCGGCTTCAGCAGTAAAGATGGAGCAGGACGAATGTCGACTGTAGCTAAAAACTGTTATTTATAACAACTCCACAGCCCACATTTCCGGCAGTTTTTGAACCATGTGTGAATACAGGTGTGTATGATTGATACTGACACCGATGGGAGGTAAATAGCATTTGAAAAACAATAGGTGTTGTGTCTGATTTTAAAAACTGAGCAAAAGAGTTATTAAAATTAATGGTTGGATCATACCAAGGCGGATGAGCAAAATTTTCAATAGTCTCTATCCGAACATCACATAGGTCTGTGAGCCACAGATATGACTTGGCTCTTGTGAGAAAAGATGGGATGCTCATTGGTCGAGCAAAGTCTTTTAAGAGAGGCATTAGGAACCATGGAACGTAATGGGTGATGTGGGGTCGACATAATTTTTGCGTAATAATTGAGAGATTGCTGCATTCGTCTCAGGTCTAAGGGTAGTTGTTCACAAACAGCATAAAGACTCTGGACGGGTGATGTGCGGAAGGCGCCAGAACATATCCTCAAAGCTTGGTTTGGTTTGTTTGTCGCTCAACGGTCATATTTTGCACACGTGGGCTAATTAGACCGGGACTTACGGCTTAAAGTGGATTCCGAACCACTACAAACATCCATACCCAAGGTGGGATTCGAACCCACGAACTGTTGAACTGCAGGCAAGGGCGCTAACCATATAGTCTGGGAGATGACGAGAGGAGAATGATCGCTGTTGTGCAGATCATTTCCTACTGTTAGATTTAACAATGGCAAAATATATGGAGAACAAATGGCTAAATCGAGGCAATGAAACGTTCTTGTGGGTAGATGGAAATATGTCTTCCTGTCGGTATTAAGCAGACAGAGACAGTTATCAGAAATAAACTGTTCTATCTGTCAACCGCGAGAATTGATATCATCACTTCCCCCACAAAGAATTATGTCCGTTAAAATCACCGAGTAACAAAAATGGTGTAGGCAACTGATCAACTAAAGCGTCGAGTTCCTCTTGGCGGATGACATTATATGGTAGTAAATATAAACTACAGAATGTAATCATACATGTAGTGTGAATTTTAACAGCTACAGCCTGTAGAGTAGTATTTAGTGGATGGACAGTGCTGGGGAAATTATTTGATGTGAAATTACAAACACCACCAGACACTGCACCATCATCACCACAGTTTCTTCTAAAGCATTTAAACCCTCGCAATAATGTTGGAAGTCTTCAGGAATGTCTCCTGAAGTGCAACGCATGCGGGGTTGTAAGCTGATATTAGAGACTTAATGTCATCAAGATGTGATCGCAAACCATGGCAGTTCCAAGAAATAAAGGAAGTTATTTTTTAAATTGTAGAGCTCCTTTCACGGAGCTGGAAGGCGGGTCTTCTGTCATATCCTCGAGCGATGTATCATCGTCCGAGGGAAGTAAAGAAGTCGCTTCAGTCTCCAAGCAAGAGAAAGTATTATGGGTGGTTGGTTGGTTGGTTGGTTGGGTTTTATGGCGCAAGGTCCAAAACGGACATGCTGCGCCAAGAATACGGTTTTAGAAGAATATTTTTATTTTATTTATTATTTTTTTTCTTGTTTTTTTTTCATATATATATATTTAAACCCAAGCAACATTAAAATATTAAAACACAAAAACCAGTGTATAAGTTATTTTAAAATATATACTTTAAATAAAATAAATCAAATATATATAAAATCTTAAAATGTATAAATATAAATCATATAAAATTTAAAAAACCTATTGCTCTCAA
>JAJQOW010001808.1:0-33295 GCA_037975125.1 Latrodectus hesperus | reverse complement strand
GTGTAAAAGATATTTTATAAGGAAAGGGTGGTTTCTTTTCATTTTTCAGTTACTGGTTAAATGTCAACCGTAAAGAGAACGAAATAATACTTGATATAGAATCCATATGTTCCATATAAGTTCTTTCTATTCCCTTGCAAATACCTTAATCTTTAATGGTTGTTATATATATATATATATATATATATATATATACATAAAGAATGTAATACCGCACATGTAAGTGCACATATGTTTGCATATTGGCTATAATATGCGAAAATGAATGGGGCATTCCTTCACAATTTGCAAAAATAAACGTTCAAAAAAAGAAAAAAGAAAGTTAAAAAATTTTTGAAAAAAAAAAATAGGAATAAATGAATGTGAGATTACTTGTATAATGATTAACATAACATAAATGATACACAAGGTATAAGAATAGAAATACAGATATAACTATTTTATTCTTGAACACAAAATATGTAATTTATAATTGCAGAAAATAACAAACAATATTATTAAAAAATTCCAGGAATTTTTTAAGGAGAATCTATTAGTTATAAAAAAGAAAAAGGGAGAAAGTACATTTTAATTCTCTTATATTCGAAAATGTGAAGATAGTGATAATTCTTGATTATTATTTATTATCTTATAAACACATTATAAAAATCCGAAGTTAAAGCTGATATAATTTAATTTCTTAAGAATTTGCGTGTCGTAAAATAACGATATTTTTGAAAATTTTAAACAATTTTGATATTTATTCTTTCTGAAATTTCTAGGAATTTTTATCATCAATCGTAAAGAAACTCAACATATAAATACCGATTAACTCTTGTAATATTTTAGCTAACTTTCAAAAAGTTTTAATTGTAAATACAAAAGAATCTAGACGTTTTGAGTTAACCTAGAAATATTGTTAGTTATATATCCATATAAATGCTTCAGTCTATTTCTATCAATCTAATACTTTAACTAAGCTTCCTTTCTAGCCAGTTGAACAAAATATTCTTCGGGAAAAAAATCGATGATGCTGTTGTAAAAACGTAAGCAAGTAACAAATATGCCTGTAAGTACATGTAGAATTAATAATAAATTAAATATAAATTTTATTTAAACAAATGTTTAATAGAACAGTAACAACAGTTTTATAGAAAATAACTTTAGTACAAATGATATTTTTCGTTAAATTTTTTCATATTTTGTTAATGAGATTCATATTTCCTACTGATGAACCCTTCTTGAGTAATATTTTGCCATTGCCACGGTATGGTGAAGCACTTCTTGTGATTTTACTCTGGTACCATTAGTTATGGGGCACCATTTGGGAAATCAGTCTCCTTGACAGAGTAAATATCCATCTGACCCTGGGAAACTCTTGAGATTAAGACAGAAATAATGGGGTTAATGACGTATGCTGCTACAATGTGGGGAGGAGCAGCTGATCCAAATATCAAAGTCTTAGAAGCCCAGCAAAGCAAAATACTTAGACTAATTACTAACTCAGGCCGACCAACTTGTCTAGTAGTCAGCGTGTCTGACTACGGATAAGGAGGTCCTGGGTTTGAATCCCGGTTCGGGCATGGATGTACTTTTTCTCTCTCTATCTATCCTGTCTTTGTCCTTTCCTTGTATGAATGAAATGTGAATGGTTGCCTACCCTATAAACGGGTACCTATGGCATGTGTGTAGAGCAAAGTCTTACTTTCACCTTTATGGTGCTCTGATTAAAACGAAAGACGCTCCCAATCGACTTAATTCGCATAGCATAGCGAGCTTGGCTAGTCCAAGTGTCATTAGTAAACAACAACAACAACTAACTCAGAGTCTTACTTTAGAAATCAGCATATAAGAGAGAACTTGGGAATCCTGCCCCTAGCCAGCTACCTCAAATTTCTTGCATTTAGTTTCTACCATAAAATATACACAATCAACAATAGTGAGATTCAGGGTATTTACAGTCCTTATGACCTAATGCATTTCCACAGGCCCAGAGCAGTGTTGAGAGTAAAACCTCTCACCAAAATATCTCCATTTATGCAAATAATTCCAAATGGAAAAGAAAGAATAATAATAAAATAATTAATGGAAATCATATCTCTACCTAAATGAAATCCTGTGAGAAACCACATTGTAAATAAATTGTGTGCATCCTGTAAATATCTCAATTTTATTTAATCTTAAACAAATATGGATATATTTCTTTTCTTGTCTTCCGTTGTAAATATTCTAACGGAACTTTGTGTTTATCAAGAATTATTGTCATAAACCTGTGTTTTTTCTTTGTATCCCCTTTAACGGAATTTGTGTGCTTCAAAGAATTATTGTAATCATCCTGTGTATTCTCCTTATCTTTTCCTTTGTAAATAATTTTATAGGAATTTTGTGTGTACCAAGAATTATTGTCATCATCTAAGTGTCTATTACTAGGATTACTCAATTACTTAGTCCAAAAACACAAGTCATGCAGAGTGCATCCAGTGTGGGAGCACTTACCTCAATATCTTTGTATTATTCATTATTGTATCTTTATTTCTGATTTGTTAATCACCAGGCCAAGACTATCCAAGCGACTCTATTTCATTAGAGAACGAAGTACATGGCCAGAAGGCTACAGACCTCCCTCAATCGTAGATCCTAAAAAAAAAAAAAAAAAAAAAATAAAAAAATGGGGACGTTAAAATACTTAAATGGTTTTCAATTATTTTTCTAAAGTGTCGTTAATATATTAAACGCTTATAGAAATTTTTGCTACATAAATACAGAAGGATTTAAAATTTTCCAGATAAATTTTAATTTTTTAGTAAACTAAATTTCTATAAAATTAATGTTTTTTTTCCAACGGCGGGCACTTGAGGGTTGAACCCTATGCCACAACAAGGTCAGAAACTGCTACTCATTTGTCGTTACCCAGCGGGCACCTGTGAACAAAGTCACGGAGGCGAGTAGCGTTACCCATGTCATACTACCACAACAACCCGTTTATAGGGTGGACCACATTCATACATCATCACGAAAGAAAGGATAGAGAAACACAGAGAGAACAGAGAACGAAAGTAACATCCTTGCCCGAACCGGGATTCGAACACAGGACCCACAACTTAAGAGTCAGGAACACTAACGACTCAGCCAGTAGTGGGTTATTCTAAAAGCATTTATGTTATTTTAAGTTAATAATTTTTTCCGCTTAAAATTTTTTTATTTCATTAAATTGGCTTAGTTTCGAATGTTAGATATATTTTATGTAGATGGTCTCACAGAATATATTGAACTTAGTTCTTCTGATTTTTATCGCAATATAATTTTTTATTTTACAATAAGTTTAACGAAACATTTTTTAATGCTAACATTACTGTTGGAAGGATTCCCTTTCAAATATTCTCCAGCTTTGAATGGCTGCTTAGTTTAGTAACCATTAAAGTCTGGTTTTGGATTCAGATTTTGATGAAATACGTAAGAGAGAAAAAGATTCTGTTATTACATTTTTATAGACTGCTGTTTTAAGATCAAACATAATATTTAATTCTACATTTGAAGCAAAGTATTTCTTATATTATATTATATGTAGAACTATATCAAATTAATTTTTTAAAATTTTTCTATTTTTTTCTGTTACATCCCGTAACTTTTAATTGCCTCTATATAGTAGTATCACATTAGCATCCAATTCCTATACATAATCTCTTTTTTAAAAATTTAAAAATATTTTTTAACAGTGGGTGAGTACCCTTCGCCACAACAAGACCAGTAACTGCTACTCATTTGTCGTTACCCAGCGGGCACTTTTGAACCAATTCACGAAGACGAGATAAATTACCCACGCCATACCACCACAAATTCGTTTATAGGGTGGCCCACATTCATACATCAACACAGTAAGAAAGAATAGAGAAACACAGAGAGAACAGAGAAAGAAAGTAACATCCATGCCCAAACCGGGATTCGAACCCAGGACCCACAGCTCAGGAGTCAGGAGTGCTAACCACTCAGCCATCGGTCGGCATAAAATTAATGTAAAAAATTTTAGTTCGAACAGTTTGAAAATGTTTTCTAGTAGTGTTACTGCTCAATTTTTGTCATTCTTAAAAATTGAGATTTTAAAACTAAAATGCCTGACGTATTCTAGAACTTTATTTAGGCACTTATTATATAGTCTTTTTGATTCTAGTATGCAAAACCAATATACTAATTTGTTAATAATAATTTATATATGTTTTCTCCAAAGGAAGTTAAGATATATTTAAATTTTAATTTGTTATGATATTAAAATATTGTCTAAAAGTCAATTCTTTAAAATACTTTATATTTCTGGTAATAAAATACATTCACTTTTATAAAGGGGTAAATATCTTTTACTTGCATTCCAAAATAATTACGAAATATTATAACATTCTAGCATTAAGCTTAAATATTAAGGTAGGAAATTTGTGTCTTAAGAAAACATTTAATTATATAAAATAATAAATAAAATCGAATTAAATAATGAGTATTTAACTCGAAATATTTTTATTAAATTATCAGGAAAGGGATGCTCTTAAAATTTAAACGAAAGTAACCTTAAAAAATCGACTTAAATACTAAATACTTCCACAAAGCATTATTTAAATAATAAATTATACTGACTTATACAAATTATCGTTTTTACCTGTATGATATAAATGTTAGGACAGCATTGTAACGTGAATATTAAAAAATACTTATTTTCTTCATTTTTCAATTTTAAATTCGCGATTTATCAGTATTAGATGATTATGCAACTATATAAAATTCGGAAGCTTTTCAAATTACTTTCTTTGTTGAATTTTGAAAAACCTTAATTTTAATATTATTTAGAAGAAATAAATCATTATAAATATATTCTCACACACAAGTATTTGTGCATTGCTTAATTATCTTTAACAATTAATATCAAATTCAATGTTGAATAAGAAATAATCACTTATTCATTGTTGTTTTTACATTTTAAATGAATAAATATCTGTTGTTGAATTTTTTTAATATAAACACTACTTAAAAACTAAAATTTTTTACGTAAGTGGTATGTTTAAGAAATGTTTTGCTATCGATTAAGTCTTGATTACATTCTAATAGCAATAACGCGATTAAAAATAAATAATCCATCCTTTAAGAATGTATCATTATTTTGTGATATGATGGCTTGTTGATATTAGACATTTATTAAAAGATATGTTGAAAAGATTGAAAGGCTGAGTCAACCTTGCCACCCCGAGGATCGAACCTCCGACCTGTATTTTAAACGCTAGCACTAAGGCACTGGGCTTCTTCAACATTGCTTACATAATTTTTCAATTTAAGAAGATCTAAAATGTTCTTAAAAAGATTTAAAGAAATTCTAGTTTGATTAAAAAATTGAGCTTATTTTAATATATATGACAGAAACGAATAAAAAATGTTTAATCTTCTTATAAATTTAAGAATCTAAAAAATTTAAAAGAATTTATTTCTTTTAAAATCGTGTTAGTTGTAAAAATATTCAGTTTATTGCAAACTATAATAATTTAAAAAATATATTACAAAATACTTAAATGTTTGTTTTAAATTAAATTTCACATGCTAAAACTATTTTTAATTTATTTATTTGAAAGAATGATGACTTTGATATGAAATAACAGATTCAGATTTTTGTATTGTAACTTCCAGTTGTATGTCGAAATTGAAAATGAAAATTTTAAAATTATCTAAAAATCTAAGCAAAAAATCAAATCCATACACAAAAATTCATCTTATATATAATCTTATTCAAACTGGAAGCTCAAGGCTTTTAGAAATACATTCAATCTGAATGAAATTTTCTAAAATTTCAGTTATCAGTTATTCTAAAATTTCAGTCTAAAGTTTCAGTTACTTTAATTATAATTCACTTTTCAAAGATCTTGAAAAACCGTATAAGCATTATTGTATTGCCTTTCTCATGACTGATGCAATTCTGTTTGCAATGAAAATAGTTTTTAATTGTGAAATCCTCTCTAAAGAGCCTGAGCATTAGATTCCCTTGCTGGCAAGGGATATGACATTATTTTCTGTTGGATCCCAAGTCATGTAGGTCTTGATGGCAATGAGAGAGCTGATGCAAATGCTAAATCTGCATCTGGCCCATCTCTTCCATCAGTTCCTTTGTCTGATGTGAGAAGAAATATTAAAATGTTCATCTATTCTCTTTGGCAGGAGTCGTGGAACATGCAGGTTGCTAATAAATTGCGTGCCATATTTCCATACATCACCTCATTAGCAGTTTTACCCATACGGAGTGCTGATGTTCGTTTGAGTCGCCTTCGTATCGGACACTCACGTTTCACACACAGACATTTGTTGTTGTTACTAATGGTACTTGGACAAGCTAAGCTCGCTATGCCTTGGCTATGCGAATTTAAGTCAATTGGAGCGTCTTTCGTTTTAATCAGAGCACCATGAAGGTGAAAGTACGACATTGCTCTACAAAGACGCCATAGGGACCCGTTTATAGGGTAGGCAACCATTCACACCTCATTCATACCAGGAAAGGACAAAGACAGGATAGATGGAGAGATAAAAAGTACATCCATGCCCGAACCGGGATTCGAACCCAGGACCACCTTATCAGCAGTCAGGCACGCTGACCACTGGACAATTTGGTCGGCAGACATTTGTTTCTGAGCGAACTGAAACCATGGTGTGAAGCGTGTGATCAGAGGCGTAGTGACGGGAGGGGGGCAAGGGGGGCTATCATGCCCCGGGTGCAACTTGCAGAGTGGCTTCAAATCATTTCAAAGCTAAACAAAACTTTTCAGAAAATTTCCATCTTAGTTTTATCATAATATCAATTTTATTCGTAGAAATAAACTTTGCATTTTATAACTATTGTGTCATATCCAAGGAAAAATAAAAAAAGCTCCAGGGAGGAATCAGATTAGGAAAAGAGAAGTCTAGTGCCGCGTTACACTCGTGAGAAAATTCCTGCTGCATCGTGTGTGGCGGGCTTTTCATATTTGCGGTTTCCTGTGTCAAAAATATTGTGTCCAGCACCAGACTGACCTTCAAAGAAAGGAAGGAAGTTGTACATAAAATAGCACTACAGTATGCTGTGTAGGGAACTGTCTTCCTGGAATAAAAATGGAGGGGTTCGAGAACTAATTACTTCCAAATTCTAGGAAAACACATAAACTTTCCTGTCTTTTTATTGTTCACACGGTTAGTATTATATTTCGTTTCTTCCAAAACATCGCTTCATCGGAAACAAATACGTAAACATTTGAAAATGTGGAGTTCTGACATTTAAAATATTATTGCCGTAAGTTGTATTTTCTCTGTCTACTGTTTATTCTTTTGATTTAAATATTTATTTCATATTTTTGCTGGTATAAATATTTACTAACATATGCTTGCAGAGTTTTGAAAATTAAATGTTAAATTACTTATTAGTTAAAACTATTCATTTAAAAGTAATTTATTTAATGTTTAAATGTTTTTGTCTGGGGAAATAATTTTTATTTGACTCGTAATTTTGTCGGCTTTACATTAGCACCTTATATTTAAAAATTATTTTTTCAAATGGTAGAAATAAAAAAATCTATGACAATTTTTTTCCCTTTTAAATGTTTTTCTTTTCTTTTCTGTATGCTTAAAAATACAGAACCTTCTTCTTTAATAGCGTAACAACCTATTACAGATATTAGCTGCCTCTACAGCACGCCTTAAACATACAGAATATATTTATTAATTAATTAGTTCAATTTATATAAAAAAACAATTTTTTAATTTGAAAAATTCCTTTAAGAAATTTATAAAGAAATCGTACACATTTCTCATTCTACATTGTAAAATTTTAAAAATCAGATCGTCTTTAAATGATATAAATTTATTGAAAGAAAAAACCTTATGCCATTGCATGAACAGCACTTCCAAAATGATTCTCAATAGAAATGAATTTTAATTTTAATAAGAATTAGTTTTTATTTTAATGATAAAATATATTCAATATCTTAAAAAAAAGTTTTATTAAATGCCTTAAAAATACTAAGGGAATTTTCACTACTATGATAACCGATTGAGAAAATTTCTTTAAATAAAATTAAGCGATATAACAGTTAAAATATATTTTTAATCGCAGCACTTATATATATATATATATATATATATATATATATATATATATATATATATATATATATATATATATATATATAAATTTGATAATATTTTGAATCAATGAAAAACTTGAAAGAACAATATTAAGTGCATCAGTTTTGAGAGAAAAAAAAATCATTTTTAATAATATATATATAGTTTGGCTGAAAATTTTTGATTATATTAAATGCACGTAATTTTACTTGAATTTATGTGTGCATTGATTTTTGACTTACGAAATTTGCAAAATATTTTTGTGGTCTGTATTAGCGTTCCGTTGCTCATCAGATATTTGCATTGATAATGCTATGGCATAATTTAGTTATCTAAACTGAAATTAGATGAAAACTTATTAACAAAGGTCTTCTAATTTTGGAATCAGAAAAATTGGTTTAATGAAATAAAAGGTAAATGTTATAAACTATCAATATTACGTTTTGTGATTTAATTTTTTTACAATAAAAATAATTTTGGTTTTCATTAATGGTCTTAATGATATAATTTAAAAAGCTATTTTAAATGCGAAATTTCCCATAAAGTTTAAAGTTGCTTTTGCAAGGAATTTTTCTGAAATAAAATTTTCTATTTAATCTGTGTTAAATGAAATGTTTAAAAAGATATCATTGTGAAAAATTAGGTGAGTTTATCCTAAATTAGGGGTGTAAAGTATTACCCAATTGTTATTTTGCAATAAATAGCTAAAGTTTGTAATATTTTAGAAAATTTGAACATTTGTTGAGATAAGTTATAGCATACGTTCAACACCTAGTGATCGACAATTTGTAGAATCTTTCATAAATAAGATAATGCACAATTAATAGGGAGTAAAAATGTTTAAATGCTTCAACTGGTAACATGCTAGAAAAAATACATTTAAAATTTTTTAAGACATTGTTATGGAAATATTAAATCATTAAAATCAATTTTCTTAAAAGTTAAAAATTAATTGATAAATAAGTAAATATCGCGACTTAAAAACTGTCATATCCGGATCAAGGCCTACAGCGCCCATATCTGCTTTCATAACCGAGGGCCCTGGGGTGCGAAGCACATGTCCCAGTTAAGTGGTCAGCCCAAAGCTAAATCCCTGGTGTTTAGTTCCCAAGCATGAGTAGTACTCAGTTAATCGATCCACTGAAAGGTTGAGTTGACCTAGTCTGAGAATCGAACCTCGGACCTGTACCTTGGGAGCGCTAAGTCACCGTGCTTAACAAATGTAAAAGTTGGGTGAAATTTGTCATACAGATTTCCATGGAATAGAAGTCTATAGAGAAATGTGGGACTGAAAGATGTTACTCAGCAGTAGAAAAGAAATTAAACCAAAAACTCAATTAGAACTTCCAACATGCCTTATATCAAACGGCGAAGATAGAGAGAAGAAGAGATTGCCATTCAAATACTTTTTGCTATTTTTGCATCAATTGCAAGCCATGAGCGTTCATTCAGCAAAATAAAATTAATTTTGACTTATTTATGATCCACCATGTGTCAAAACTGTCTAAGTGATTTAATAATTTTAAGTATAGAAAAAGAAAAAAATTTGAAATGATCAACTTTGATAAAGTAATTGATCAATTCGCTTCAAAAAAGGCAAGAAAATGTCAATAGTGTAGTATATTAGATTGCGAATAATTACATCTGCTTATATCTATGATATGTTACGAATTATTTCCCGCTTAAAAATTTTTTATGTTTTTTTTTTAAATAATTGTATTAGTATATAAAATGAATTATATCTTTTTATAATTAATTCTAAATTACATGATTCTTCTAATGACACTTTTCCGAATTCAATATAAGTGTTTTTTTTATTAGAATTGAATTTTGTTTAAATTTACAGCTGAGCTTGTACTTTAAATTAATATATTTTCGATAATTTTATAATGGGTAAAACATTCTGTTATTATGTATATTGTATTCTTATTACACAGTTATACTCTATTTTTTATAGTGTATTATATATCGTTATATTATTATCTATCTTTTATTACTTAATACATTTTATTCACATATTTATATTGTATTATTTTATTTTCAAGGGGGGCGCCAAAAAAGTTATCGTACCCAGGCGCCAATTAAGCTCACTACGCCACTGCGTGTGATGAACCTTATACTGTGCATCATATTTTCATTTCATGCTTCGATTTTAACTTTAACCGATTTAAATTTTTCAAAACAGACCTTTTAACTATGTTTGATTTGCTGGGGGAGCCACCCCATCGAAATTTCTTTGCTATAGTATATTTTATTTAATTTAAATCTTAAGTTTTGCAAAAAAATATTTTTTGATGCTTTAAAAAATTTATTTACATAGATTTTAATCTTAAAATTTACAATTATTTTTGTTTTTTAAAATTTTAATGTTTGGGTTTCTTAGAGAAAAAAATTATAAATAAATAAATAAATCTTTTGGCGCAGCGCGCGCGCGCATGCCCATGTTTGGACTTTGCGCCATAAAACCCAACCAACCAACCTCTTTAAAGAGCATCGGATAACTTGATTGATTATTGTTGGGTGGCAAAAGATTTTTAAAAAAATGGTTTTAGCTTTCTGAATATATAGTTCTTGGATGAAGTGTCAGAAAATTTCATTTTATTTCAAAGTTTTTTTCTCGTATTTTTCCTTTTTTCTAAACCCAAACAACTACATTTTCAAATAAGTGTTAGATTTGATTTAGACTGGATTTTCTGAGCTTATGTACACGAGGAATACCACACTGAAAATCCAGCTCACCTGTTGTTGAAATTCAAAAACGAAACTAAAGACGAAAAAAAAAAAAAAAAGAAGTGTCCGAGTTTATTTATGATACACCCTACCCTCTACAAGCACCCGAGATCGTATTCAAGCGTTTCTGTTGCTTCAGTATTAAAGGAAATGCACGGAATAAAATCTTGATAAACAGTAGAATTTTGCTTTCTAGGTACTTATTTGACTCGATTACACTTAATTTGACGGTCTAAATGACTACTTTGCAGACAAAATCTTATTCTAAAAAATGTAACAGTTAATACCCTTACTCATTTTTCTTGTTCAATATTTTCAGTATTTAATGGCTTTTTCATAAAACATATACTTCTAAAAATGTTAATTTATTGTAAGATGTAGCTCATTTAATGCATACCTAAACCTAATTAAACCTGCTTTATCACCATATAAAATTTTTAATTGTATCCGAGAAAAATCTTTTTTGAAATTTTTAAATAAAAAGAACTCTTAATATTTATATCAGAAAAGCATACCAACTTTTTATCTCAAGGAGGAAATACGTTTATTAATGTAGTTTTTAAAGAATTTATTTGTTTCAAAATTTAAATGCTGTAGATAATGCAAACTGAAATATAAAATAACATATAATAATAATTAATTAATTTACAACAGTGATTTTTACTTGCTTGTTACTCAGTAAATTTCTTTTTCACTTGAAATATTCCTATTTAAAATGCATTAATATATATATATATATATATATATATATATATATATATATATATATATATATATATATATATATATATATATATATATATATATAATGTTCCTTTAGGGAAAAAATATGTTTTATTCAAACACTTTTATTTTAGTTAAATTTTTGTAAGTATAAATAATAGAGTAAATAAAACAACGCGTAGATATGAATATGCTCTAAAAAATGTGATAGTTAATATGATTACACACTTTTCTTCTTTAATATTTTCAGTGTTTAATTTTGTTTTAAAACATACGTGAAAGTCTTCTCATAAACGGCTACATAAAGTAAGAAATCCTATGTGAGTGTATTCGATTCTTCATTCCTAGTTTTACCACTGAGAATAAAAATTAAGATATATTAGATTATGCCCTAAACTTTTTGTAAGGAAGATTCTCTTTATGCTTTTGGAATCTTCAAATGAAATTATATTGTTCTCTTTTCCATAATTTTTATAAATCTTCAGAATTAGTTCCACATTATCTACACTGTAAACTTGCTTCATTGAAAATTTCTTTGGATTCTTTTATAATGGATAAAGCTTGTTCTAAATTTTCATGACTTCTAATTACATCGTCCAAGCAGATATTATCTTTTAAGAACGAAGGAATTTCAGGACACTTCTCAACATACTTCCCTAAGTGATATTTACTCGTCTCCGTCACTCAGAAAGGGCTGCTTTTTATCCCGAAGAAAATTACAGTGAATCTGAAAACTATTGGTGGTTTAGAATTGCCCATTGCGTCTTTGGTAAAGAAAAATCACGTTTTACGTCTTTATCTTCTTCGTGGACTAAAATATTCAAAAGGCTTGTTGTTGTACCAGAATGCTTTTGTGTACTTAGCCCGAAGTTGGGCTTTACCAGTTAGATAGAAGCAGTCGGGTGGAATCTTTGTGATTTTGAAGTAGGGATCAAGCAGAAGACACCCAATACTTCACCTGCTACATCCAGAGGTATCATTTCACTTGGAGGACATTGCTACCACACCCAGTTTTAACGTGCCCACGTGCGTTAAGCGAACACGATGGAACTTCGTTTAAGCAGGGACTCGAACTCACTACCTTCCGATAATGAGAACAACACCCTAATCAATCAGGCTACCGGTAGCACAACGCCTTGTCGCATGTCCGTCGTAAAAGTTATTAAGTTTAAATCTCAAAAAAATATCAAAAATTTCTTGATACAGATTTGGGCCAACAGGCAAACAGTTATTCAAGGAAAGAGAATTACTGGACTTTACAGAAGCATCAAAGATGAAACGTAATTTATTGGTCGCAGATCTTCCCAAATGATTTTTCTACACGGTAGATAAAATGTAATGTTTTCAGTTTCATTTGGGTTGGGGACTAACTGAATAATTCCTTGTTATATATATATATATATATATATATATATATATATATATATATATATATATATATATATATATATATATATATATATATATATATATATATATATATATATATATATATATATAATACTTCCTGTATTCTAATGTTGTTGTTGTCTTGTACCAGCCAGGCTGACAATATGGGGTGCGCTGCTCTACTTTTCCAACCGAACCCTATTTTGGTGTGGAGTCCGACTTCCTCAGTACACACATGCCATAGGAACCCGTTTATAGGGTAGGCAACCATTCACACAATTCATTCATACAAAGAAAGGACAAAGACAGGATAGACAGAGAGAGGAAATACATCCATGACCGAACTGGGATTCGAACCCAGGATCTCCCAATCCGCAGTCAGGCACTTGACCACTAGACAGGGTAAGCGGCCCCTATATTCTAATTCTTCTCTGTATTCTTCAAAGAGCTTGGAATATCTAAACAATTTTCTTAATTGGTTATGTTTTGCTTCAATATTTTTCTCTATTGTTTTGTAAATTTTGTTTATCCAGTTTCCAGGGCAATCGAACTGTTTATCTCTGATTCATATTTGATATGTCAGTCAAAATCGGACAAAATTTCATTTTATTAAGAATTATCTTCCTTACTTTTGTCAAATAATACACAGTTTTGCAAATCTCAAATTTTTTTATTAGTCTGTAATCTAGTAAATAAAATTTTGCTCTAAAACTATATTATATATGAGAGAAGTAAAATTATCAGTTTATCGGTCATGTACTTTCCAACCAACCAAAAATACTTTCAACAGCTACGAGATTTTTATTCAAATGTTTGATTTTACGAGTCACAATGTTGTAACAGTAATCTGCCCCTATAAAAACATTAATAGATTCAGTACAATGAGGAGCACCAGCAAGAATATAATTTCTTATTTCAAAACTTGAACTACTTTTTGTTAGTATGCTGAACAACTGATTATTTTTTATCCAAACTATGTTATATAATTAAAAATAAATGAAAATTTATAATTTACTCTTCATTTGCTATCAGGGGATAGTATGTCTGAACCTGATATTTCATCTGTAGCTAAAGCTTCTATTTCTAATTTGGAGTTAATTCAAAGTCTGTGTTCTAATATCACAGGAACTACATCATAAATTTTGTTTGCAGCCTTTTTGCTTCAGAAAGCAAAAGCTATTAATTTTTCTCTTATTTTAACAGGATTTAATTTGTCAAGTAATTATAGACAACTAAATGTGCGCATTCAAATCTTTGTGATCTTTCGATTTCTCATTCACGCCACAAGTTTGCTTCATTTTCAGAGGCGTAGCGACGGAGGGAGGCGGCAAGGAGGTTATCATGCCCCGGGCGTAGTTTGCAGAGGGGCGCCAAATTATTTCAAAGATAAACAAAATTTTTCAGAAAATTTCAATCTTAGTTTTATCTTAATATCAATTTTATTCGGAGAAATAAATTTTAAGTTTTATAATTATTGTATGTCGACCGATGGCTAAGCGGTTAGCGTTCCTGTCTCCTGAGCTGTTGGTCCCGGGTTCGAATCCCGGTTCGGGCATGGATGTTTCTTTCCTTCTCTGTCCTTTCTTCTGTGATGATGTATGAATGTGGCCCACCCTATAAACGGGTTTGTGGTGGTATGACGCGGGTAACGCTACTCACCTTCGTGACTTGGTTCACAGGTGCCCGCTGGGTAACGACAAATGAGTAGCAGTTTCTGACCTTGTTGTGGCATAGGGTTTGTCACCCAAGTGTGCCCGCAGAATTATTGTGTCATTTCCAGAAAAAAAGAATAAATAAAGAATTTGGAAAAGAGAGAAGGGGTTGTTGATAATAAATGAGGAACAGCTACATAAACAACTGTAAGAGTAAGAGTTTTGCTAATGGCAAGCTACATTCGGAAGCTTGCCATTAGCAAAACTCTTACATTTCCTTATTATTAATAATTTTGCATAGTCTAGTTACTTTTAAAAATTGTGTTCTTTTAACTGCGCTTTCGATTTTCATTTCTTAATCAATTAGATCAGTGTTTCCCAACGTGGGCCCCAAAGAGGGGCGATTTGATTGTTTAGGGGGGGCATTCCAAAATTGACTCGATACACATTTGACCCTTTGGTTCTGGGCTATTTAAATGCAATGCTAGATTTCGGTAACAAAAATTGAAAGAAAAAAGCAAATTCTTATATAATTGTGGCCAATAAATGTTATATAAATTCGTTTGACGAGAACAAAAATATCGACTGTGCTTTAGGCATCGTCAAGTTGACCTCTGGGCGGAATAGTGGCAGGGTCCGCGTGAACCCCCGGAAGCTATAAATCACGCAGTTGTGTGTGAGAGTGGGTGGTAGTGGGTGAGTGGTTGGCTGTGGGTTAGTGTGTGTGTGTTCCCATCTGAATAGGCCGTCATAACTTCTGTAGTGTTTCAGTTTGAAATTCGTATCCGTAAAAACTGTCGTAAGTCTCTTTGTTTAAAAAAGATATTCATTGTATAGTAAGTATTTGATTTTATTTTTATTTATTTTAATTTTAGAAGCATAATTTTATCTTTAACGATTTTTTTAAAGAGAGTAATCAAATACCCAAATTAAACCAAATGTGCAAAAAAACTATGGTCACAATTTCTAAAGCTAAAGCTGAATGTGTTATATATGCAAGCATCAAATGCAAGGATCTCACTTAATAAAATATTATTATAGAAAAATCTTTAAAAAAAATACATTAAATTTTAATTTTTTTATTAAATGTTTAAAAAATTTCTTTACTGTGTTTCGTTAATAATTTCCTAGTGATTTATTCCTAAAACCTATCATTAAGGTTCTTAAGTGAACAACTCGATCTCTTAGTATGAAAAACAATGTATTTGTTACATAGGGTCGCATAAGAATAGTTGGGGCATGGCACAAAAAAGGTTGGGAAACACCGAGTTAGATTATAGGCTTAGATTCTTTTAATCCTTTCCTTTTTAAGTTTAATACTTTGCTCAAAGTTTGTGATACTATTGTTTTGTACAACAAATCTTGTAAATGTTTAAATAACGAAAATATCTTAATTTTTTTTCATATAAAATTTCTGGAATATTAGATTGGTCAGTTCTATTTTTATGCATATGAGAGGTTTTCATTTTTGTATAAAGTTATTTACTAAATTATTTGTGTTACTGTTATAGTGTAATTTTTGGATCTATTTACTCAGGAAGATTACAGAAGAGTAGGCTCATGAAATACACCAATTTAATTTTGTGAATACACCAAGATTCACAGTGCCCTTTATGAGTCCTAATTGTTATGCAGGTTGTCTAAGTCAAACTATATACTATAAAAGTGATAACAATAATATTAACAAAGCAAATAAGTTTGTTTTACTCAAAATATTAAAAAAAAATTCAATGAACAATTCTCCTCTGGATGTGATAATTGTTCAAAAATTCAAAACGTAAAACTTGTCGTCGAAATTTTAGTGTTTTGAAATATTATTTGATGTGCTATTTTTAATTTCTCATAAGAGATTAAATCATTTTATTATGCAGTATTTTTTTATTTCTCAGTATTATCAAGCAGTATTTCGTTAGTAATTTTAATTTCCTCTTCTGGTAAAAAAATTCGAAAATTTAATCCTATTTTGACTACAATAACGTAATAAAAAATTATTCGCAAAACAGAAAATTTCGTATAACTGAAATATTATTAATGAAAACTTGTTTTATTTAACCATGCTTTTATTTAACCAAACTGTGTTTATTTAACCATGCTTTCGATTTTCATTTCTTAATCAATTAGATTATTGGTTTTCATTCTTAATACTTTGCTCAAAGTTTGTGATACTATTGTTTTGTACAACAAATCTTGTGTATGTGTAAATAACAAAAATATCTTAATTTTTTTTCATATAAAATTTCTAGAATATTAGATTGGTCAGTTCAATTTTAATGAATATGAAATGTTTTCATTTTAATATAAAGTTATTTACTAAATTATTTGTGTTAATGTTATATGGTAATTTTTGGATCTATTTACTTAGTGAGATTACTGAAGAGTAGGCTCATGAAAGACATCTATTTAATTTTGTGAATACGCCGTGATTCACAGTGCTTTTTATTAGTCTGTTGTTTTACAGGTTATCACAGGTTATTTAAAGGCTAATTGTTATACAGGTTATCTAAGTGAAGTTATATTACTAAAAGAAAAGTCATAATAATAATATTAACAAAACAAATAAGTTTGTTTTATGCAAAATAAAAAAAACGTTCAATGAATATTATTTACACTGGACCTTTCTGAATGTTATAATTACTCAAAACTTAAAAATTTTTGGTCCCAATTTTAGTGTTTTGAAATATTATTCGACTTGCTATTTTTAATTTCTCATAAGAGATTAAATCCTTTAATTTAACAAGCAGTATTAAATTAATATTATGAATTTCCTGTTATCTGTTTTAGCGTTCCGTTGCTTATCCGAAATTTGCATTGATATTACTATGATATAATTTAGTTACCTAAACTGAAATCAAATGAAGATTTAATTGTTTGTAATAAAAAGCTAAATTTGTAAAATTAGTAAAATTATCTAACTTTTGAAAATTTCTTGAGATTAGATATAGCAGATATTCTGCACCTAATGATTGATAATTTGTAGTCTTTCATAAATCATATAATCTACAATTAATAGGCAATAAAAAAATTTAATTTCTTCTGTTGGTTAACTAGCTAGAAAAAATTTTAAGACACTGTTATGGAAATGTTAAAATCATTTTTCTTAAAAGTTAAATATTAATAAATAAATATCCCACATTCAAAATTGTGATATCAGGGTCAAAGCCTACTGTATCTGTTTTCCTAAACGAGGACCCTGTGTTGCGAAACATATGTCAAAGTTAGGGGGTCATCCCAAAGCGAAATCCCCTTTGTTTACATATCAAGCATGATTGGTTCTCAGTTTATCGACCCATTGACAGGTTGAGTCGATCTTGCCCGAGTATCGAACCTCGGATCTGTGCATTATAAGCGCTAAGTCACCGTGCTTAACACAAATATGATTTCCGTGGAATAGAACTTTATAGAGAAATTTGTGACTTAAAGATGTTATACTCTGCTGTAGAAAATAAATTAAACCTAAAATCCATTGGAACTTATAACCTCATATGGTGAAGATAGAGGGAAGGTTTGGTTGTCGCTCAACGGTCATTTTTTGCACACGAGGGCTAATTAGACAGGGACCTACGGTTCAAAGTGGATTTCAAACATCCATGCCCAAGTTGGGATTCGAACCTACGAACTGTTGAACCGAAGGCAATAGCGCTAACCATTCGGCACCCAGCCCGGCAAGGTAGACAGAAGAAGAGGTTGTCATTCAAATATTTTAAAATATTTCTGCATCAATTGCAAGCTGTGAACGTTGATTCAGGAAATTAAAATTAAATTTGACGTATTAACGATCCACTATGAGTCAAAACCATCTAAGTGATTTAACATTTTTAAGCATAGAAAAAGAAACATTTGAAGTGTATAAATTTTAATGAAGTAATTGATCAATTCGCTTCTACAAAAGCAAGAAAAATGTAAGTGTATTTTATTAGATAGCAAATAATTACATATATATATATATATATATATATATATATATATATATATATATATATATATATATATATATATATATATATATATACGATAATATATATATATATTATAACGATATATATATATACATACATATCATATATATATATATATATATATATATATATATATATATATATATATATATATATATATATATATATATATATATATATATACATAACGAATTGTTTCATGTTTAAAAATTGTATGTTTTTATGCATTTTACGTTTTTTAAATTAATTGTATCAGTATATAAAGTAAATAATATCGTTGTAATTAATTCAAAATCACATAAGTCTGATTATTGATTTATATAGGTACAATATTCTGTTATTATTTGCATTGCATTTTTTTACAAATATACACTCTATTTACTATATTATGTATTACATATAGTTATATTATAGTAAACTCTGATAACTGAATATATTTTATTCTTATATTTATATTGTATTGCTATTTTTTTCAAGGGAGCACCAAAAAAATGCGTTGCACCCGGGTGCCAATTATGCTCACTACGCCATTGTTCATTTTATTTCTTTTCTTATTATGTGAAACCGCAGAAATTATTGACAGTTCAGCTTCTGATTTCACGAATCTCATTATTTATATTTTTTGACAATTTTTAAAACAAATTCTGGTTGTGCTCGTGCTACAAAACAGTGCAGATTTGTTATCGTTAATTTTATGCTTCATATCAAGACATAAAAAAAAACATCTGCGGAAAGCTTTTAATTTATTTTTTCTTTGTTGCCCAAAGTGTCATTCTCTGTCGAGTAGATTCTTCTACAAAACAAGTTAGAGTAACTACTGATAAACTATAAATAAATGATTCAGTCTCTTTTTCCCTTTGAAGGGTATCGGCTTTTAAAATTTGATTTTACTTTATTTTTACTTTTGTCATTGATTTTACTTTATTTTTACTGTTAATTAAATCTTTTGTTATGTCTAAGAATAAAACTACGTTTACATTTCTAGTTAATGTGTTATTTCTATTGAAAGCTGGATTTATCAAGTAAAAGTAAGGTGTGTCCTCAATTGCTTGTGCCACTTTAGCCTTGAGTTTTTCAAGTGGCTGGTGTGAAAATGGAAGTATTATTCAGCTTTTTTATTTGAATTCAATAGAATTTGTGAATGTAGGGCGCGGAGGAATTGTCTGTTATGTTTCGAAGTAGAATCCCTTGCTAATTTTTTTTATTACCGAACGACTTGGAGTTTGCGTTGTATTGATTAATGTTGGTTTATTATTAATTATATTTTGTCATAACTAAATTTATTTAGAGATCATATAGCCTTCTTTACCGTATAAATTAATTACAAACGCCAGAGCCAAAATTTTGTGTGCGTGAAGGGATTATATGGTAATTTTCGGATTTATTAACTTAGGGAGATTACAGAAAAGTAAGCTCATAAAAGACACCTATTTAATTTTGTGAATATGCCAAGATTCACAGTATCCTTTATGATTCAATTGTTACACAGGTTATCTAAGTCAAGTTACATACTAAAAAAAGTCATAACAATAATATTAACAAAACAAATAAGTGTGTTTTAATATAAAAAAATAAAAAAAAACGTTCAATGAATCTAATTTCTTTTGAACCCTTATGGATGTTATAATTATTCAAAAATACCAAACAAGTTTTTGTTAAAATTTCAGTGTTTTGAAATAATTTGACGTGCTGTTTTTAATTTCTCATAACAGATTAAATTATTTTATTTAACAAGCAGTACTTCACTAATATTTTTGATATCCTTTTATGATAAAAATGTGAAAATTTAATCTTATTTTAATTATAATAACGTAATAAATAATTATGCGCAAAAAAGTAAAAAAAATAATAAATTATTATGCTTTTTTTGGCCTTAATGTAGAGCTATTATTTAGAACTCCTGCTTTTAACACTTTACCGATGAAAAATTGTCTGTCCTTGCTATTTCCATCGATTTATGTTTTGTAGAACAAAAAATAGAGAAAGTAAAATAACCATCAGGCCTTTGAAAAAAAGAAAGGAAAAATAATATTTAAACAAATTAGAAAATAAGGTATATAAATATATATTTCTTTTAATTCGCGCGTCTTGTACCAGCAAATTAAATCTTTATCCGCGGGCCGAATAAAAACCTTCCGATTGGACGTAGTTTGCCCATCCTTAGCATTAGAGTTTAAAAAAGAACAGAATTAAGTTCATTTTATGTCAAATCTGCTAAACTGAACTCAAAACCAGAAAGAGTATATTTCTTGTTAAAGAAAAACAAGCAAATATGAAGCAACAACATACTATTCATGTTATTTTTAGTTTCATTGCAAAATTAACTTTTCGGTCGAAATGGACAGCATCAGGAATTTTTAGATCTATATATTTTGTGATGCTATATAACGCGCCGAGCTGGCAGCCGAATGGTTAGCGTTCTTGCTTTCGGTTCAACAGTAAGTGGGTTCGAATCCCACCTTGGGATGGATGTTTGTAGTGGTTCGGAATCCTTCTTAAGCCGTAGGTCCTAGTATAATTAGCCCTCGTGTGTGCAAAAAGTGACCGTTGAGCGACAAACAGATGCTATATAATCCTCGAGAATGTTAATTTTCATTTTAAATGTGATGATGCCCAAATAATTGGTACAATGTGAGACTGTTTCATAGCCATTAAAGTAATCAGCCGAACGTCATCGTTTATTCGTTAAATTTCTCAGAAAATTATCCTTTTCTTATCTTAAATGCTGGTCTAATGTATACTATTGCGTAAAAGGTAGTAGTAAGATGATAAAACCAAAATAATAAGTTAATTATCTCAGCAACCAAAGCTATGTTGATCTGCAACAAGTTCATTAATTTTCATTAAAAAACTTTTATTTAAGGAAAATGTCGATCTTAAAAAAATGAAAGAAAAAAAATTGCTTTTGCATTGGTGAATTTTACTAGCATTTTAAGAATAATCCTCAAAACTTTCTCATCAAAGTTTATTCTGATTTCCGTCAACCGCGTTTCCCACCATCTTCCTGTTTCAGATGTCAGTTTTTTTTTACAATTGATATGAATTGAAAGAAAAGAAGCATTTGGTATTAAAATTTTTTAAAACGAATAGCGAGAAAAGAAACATTAATATTTTTATCAATATGTACATGAAATTCAGAAATAAATTTTAAAAATATGGCCCAGCCCGGTCGTTAGGGATATTTGATCTTGATTTTTGGAGCTTCCAGAATTTTTAGAAATAGCAAATTGTTTGCTTATTCTTAATTCCATGAAACTATTATTACCACCTTCTTTGCATTAATTGTGTTATACCATTTTTCGCTTTTCTAATTATTAAGAGCGTATTTCAACGGATATTGATTTTCCTCTGTTGAAAAAGATTACCTTCATCAGCATAATTAATATTCAATTTCTTCATGGGAAAAAGACAGAGAGGCTTGGTCAGACATGTGCACTTCTGAGAAGCAAAGTTCAATCGATAACGCTTAAAGTGACTTTTGAATCTTTAAACAAGCACATTCTTTATTGGGAATTTGCAAAAGTTTGTTTTAAAATATTGTTTCCAGACAGACGAGCAGCTAAAGAACACAATGTAGTGTCTACAAAAATAGTGTAACTCCAGACTTTAAAAACATCTGCTTCTTTCTCTAGCATTGTATATGCTGAAGCCCATTCTGATTGGTCAATATACAACCGCTTGCGGAAAGTTTGCTCCTTGCCTCTTAATCTCAAGTCATAACTTTGGTAGTTGCATTAGCGAACGCCAGCTTTCTTTCACTGCGAGCTTTTTCCACAACGGAAAATTTAATTGTTATCTTTATTGGATTACATTTGCTGGAATTATCTTGGTAAGTACATATTTTTCCTATATTAAACATTCAGAAATATTAAAATTTAATTTAATAACAGTATTTATCGAACTTTATTATCATGTATTCGTTTTTGGAAAGATCTTTAATTAAAGTTTCACAGTTGGTAAAAACTGTATTCGTAAATTTTAACTATCTTTTAAATGTATGTTTTAAAAAATGAAACTTTTTATTTAACCATGTTAATTTATTTTATCTTTTTACATATATCTTCATTAAAAAAATAATTGAAATTTATAACTTTTTAATTGAATTAAAATTTTTCTTTTAAATTCAAGCCAGGAATATGCGTAGAAGTTATTCAATTAAATTAATTGAATGTAGTAATTTTATTTATACAAAAAAATTTATTTTAAAATTAATTCATTACATACATATTTAATTAATTTGTGTGCAACATAATGTATTCCAATGAACTGTTTTGTTTCCCTCAAAAAAGCAAACGCTTATAACGAATAATGTTAATTTGTTGCTGCTTTTAATTATAAGCAGCTAAGTTTATGTGAAACAGTTTTTAGTTAAGAATTTGACTTAAATAATGAATTAATAAAAGGCTTGGATTTTATTTAATATAACTTGGGCATCTATTTTGAGTTTATTGAAATTTAGTCTAAATTTTTCTACATAAATTTGTTATTCTGTAATCTCGAATTTTGAATTTTCTTTTTTTTTCAGCAAAGTAGAATATTTTAGACTTAAAATTTAATATTGAAATAAAGATTTATTTTATTTTTATTTATTTAGTATAGCTTCAGGCTAAAAGAAAATCATGGTATTATATATATATATATAATATATATTGTATATAATAAATTGTATCTATTATATCTGTATATATTATATGTATATACAATATATATATATATTACTTTTAGATCACTCATAAATAATATAATAATTTTCACTATTCCTCAGTCGAAATTTTAAATTAAAAGCCGTTTAATTTATTAGTCCTTCAACATTTCAAAGTTTGGCAAAAATGACGTAAAACAGTTTTTATTGAAGTTATATTCATTTACTGAATTTAAGAATTTACTTGATAATTTTATATTTATTCAAAATTTTTTTTATATAATTTACTGTAAATATCAAAAATCTTATAAAACAGCAATTAAAAATGAACTAAACTTAAAAATGTTCTAAAAGTATGAAATTTCTTAACGTTGAATCCTAAAATTTTAGTTTCTTTTACTTTTTTAAATAGCCAATCATAAAATTTTAAATTTATCTTCGTATGATACGGAATTGTCAATTAAATGATCCGCCGTCAATGCTATTTGGAGTGCTATTAGGCTGGCAATATGGGGTGCGTTGCTCCACTTTTCCAACTCAACCCTATTTGGTGTGGAGTCCGACTACTTCAGTACACACTTAACCAGTACACACATGCCCATGCCGTTTATAGGGTATACGTAACCATTCACACCTCATTCATACAAGGAAGGGACAAAGACAGGATAGATAAAGAGAAAAAGTACCTCCATGCCCAAACCGGGATTCGAACCCAGAACCTCCTTATCCGTAGTCAGGTACGCTAACCACTAGACAATTTGATTAATAATTTATATATATATATGTATATAATAGTGATTCTCAACCTTTTTTGTGTCGTGGCACACATTTAACGTTTTCAAAATTTGTGTCCCACAAAGATTTCTTTGTCGTTTATTTCTTTACTCGTAATAAAAAACATACTAATTTTTACTATATATATTTCTAAAACTTAGAGGCCCACTTAAGGAATTTGATACATAAAATTATAAACACAGTAGTTGAGAATCACTGATAGAGATGTATCAGAAAGATCTGACATGAATAAATAGTTTAAAATAGTTATTTAATATTTCAAAAAGTAAAATTAAATTATAAAGCAATTTATTTTGGTTTAATATTTGTTTTCACGAAATAAACTCCTATGTGAGATCTATAAATTCGAAACAATATCCACCTATTTTTCCATGGATTATTTTATTTACATTTGTTTAATTTATGATGGAAAGATATTTCCATCAAGTCTAAAATAAAACAACCTTACTTATTCCGTGGATCCATTTTAAAGTATCACCAGATGCATGAAAAGCAGTTTGACAAACTTTAATATGAATAGTTTCCTGTTTTGTGAATTTCTGAGAAATTCCAATTTTCCTGAATACATGGAAAAATTTATCATTCTAAATTCGTTAATGCAAAATCATTTTTCTCATAAGAAAATAACGACAACAGTTAACAGTTTATAATCAAATATTCCAAATGTAAAGAGTTTGACAAAATTACTTTCATTATTTACAATTATTTTCCTAATAAGCATTTAAAATATCTTTGCTTTCAAAGTCTCTTTTTTGATACTTATCATTTTAATACATTCTATGATTGAATAATATATCCAATGAAATTATTAAAGAATTGAAATTATTAAAAACAAATATCGTTTTTCAGTGTACAAATACAAATAGTAATTTCAGGTAACAGCCAAATACTAGCATGTACTTAAAATTTTATGAAAAGAGTCATTTTATAAAAGGAGAAAGTATTTCACTTGTGTTTCATCATTATAGATTCTCTTAGAGCTTACATATCTAGACTTCAGCTGCCATATCTTACAATCGCACACAATTCCACACTACAAATCGTATTTTAGTCAATATTTTTTAATGAAGTATAAAAAAAATATTTCTTAATGTTTCAGTGCAATATTTTTTAAAAAGCTGACCAACTTTTTAATATTAACATAAATGATTGTAAAAAAAATAAAATGACATATTTATTTTATAGATAAAAATTATTATATTAGAATGTCATTTTATAAATTTTTATATCATTTGTATTTATTAAAATACTTAACAGTATCAGTTAAATTATTAAATTGTTTTTAAGTTTTTAATTAATATTATGATAAATAATTATGAATAATCAAAGTCACAGAAAAATAATATACTGTATTATGCTACTGAAATAGCTCATTTAACATTTTCATGAGCTGATATAAATTTTCAGTATTTTTGCTCCTGCGACAATTTTTCTTCTAAGTCCTATTCATAATTATAATAAACTATATTGATACTTAATATTCTTAATTGAAAATACATTCAATACTATAATTTTGCAGTTGAATAGATAGACTTCTACTTTTTGGAAACACTAAGTTTCATTGAAATTTGTTAAATTGAAAGTTATAATAAATAACTTTCTGCATCAAGTTAAACCTTTAGTATAATATTTATGATGCGGAGAAAGCACCCTTATTTACACAGGGTGCTCCAATTTCTATGGGAATCGAGAAACAAAAAGGGTAAAAAAAGAGATTCTATCCACTGTGTGGAAACCCTCAAAACTTACTCCTGTAGGGTAAAAGGTAACCATGAAACTCCTTCTTTGTATTCCCTATCTCCAATACAATGTATTTATTCAAATAAGCGGATTATTCTAAACCAATCAAAAGCTTGGTTTAACAAGATATAACTGAAGAATCTTTGCCAGCCAGCAATTACTTTCACAGTTTGGTCATAGTGTCAACGACAGAAAGATCGTTCTTATTTTCCTCAAAATTTTTCAGGGCTTCAACAGTTAATGCAAGTTGCCGGGTCTTGTTAATTTTGAAGCAGGGATCAAGTTGCAAATCTAATACTTGACCTGCCACCCCAGAGTTATCATTTCATTCAGAAGACATTTAAAAATAATATAATATGTCCCCATGAACATGCTGGATCTTCGGTTAAGCCAGGATTCAAATTTACTGCATTATAATAATTTTTTTTTCTTATCCTACGCCTGACCTTGGTTTTTCAACCATCAGTCTCTGTCGGGCAGCCCAATACAATCTTGAGGTGAATGAAAAGTCATCTTCCACAGAATTTCTAACTGCGATGCCCGAAAGTCCAGGGCAAGTGAAAAGGTGGTCACTGGTTATGTCCTCTAGTCCACAAAAAGGGCAGATTGGAGAGTCCTTCAAACCCAAACGGTGAAGGTGTTTTTGCAGATAATCATGCCCAGTTTTAAGGCGAAAATTTGCCACTCCCACAGCTCTGTGGAGGTTACACGGAATAGGCTTTGTTAGTAAGGAAGCTTGTGCTTTCCCCTTTATGCACATCTTGTAAGCATTTCTATGATAGGTGGCTATGTTTGACTTAATAAAACTTTTAACAGTATGGTACTCCAAGGCTGGAGAAGGCTGTTGTAGATCTGAGCCAGCCTTTGCCAATTTATCAGCTGCATCATTTCCGGAGATACCACAGTGGCTGGGTATCCATTGCAGCGCAATTTGTCGCCCTTCTTCCAGTAGAGAACTAATTGCCATTTGACAGAGGTAAACAGACCCAATACTGCTAGGAGCAATTGAAGAGAGAGACCTGATGGTGGCCTGAGAGTCTATAAAAATACTATGTTGTTCACATTACCCTTTCTATAATAATGCATTATAATAATGAAAATGATGGTCTTGCCAACCAAACCTCCACGGCCTGGCTGTATGTGTTAGAGAATCTTAAGGCTTTAGCTTATGGTGTGTACTTGCCAAAAATTAAATGGTTTGGGCTGTTTTAAAAATTTTACAAAATTTCATATCCAATTAATTCTACTTTTCAAAATATGACACAGTTTTACGAGTCTACCTTTAACATTACACCTTTAAGATTTCTTTTCTATTTAAATTTCATATAATATATAGTTCATGTGCACTTTATATTAATCTTGCTGCAAATAAGTAATATTTTTCTAATTAATGAGTGGTATATAAAATTTATGTAAATTATCAACATTTCAAAAGAATTTTGTAAATTTTGTATTTTTATGATTATTAAACTTAAAAAACTCCAACAGTATAAATATATTTTTTATTACATTCTTTCTACATTCTTATATGTGTGCATCTTAATTAGTTTATGTGAAAATATTAGACTGGTCATTGGCAAAATTTGTGTGTAGTAGTGTATTGCTTCTGGAAGAAATGCTTAACTAGAAGAAATGTTTAAAAATGATTTATAATGTACAATTATTTTGGTATTTACTATTTGTATAGTTTTATACAGTGATTAAATTTATTAGCTAATTATTATTATTTTTTTTTACTTGATTTTATAGTTGATTTTATGATGGTCAAAAAGGAGAAAAAATCTCTTCTTCTAGTGATGAAGAATTTTATCCAAGATTTTTAATAAGACCTAGGAAAAACCCATTCGCAAAAATCATAAAAAAGGTATTATTTACTAATTGTAATCACAAATTTATCTTTTAATGATTTTTGATACATTAATTTGCTTAGTTGTTAAAAAATATTAAAAGCTGTTTTTAATTTATGAAAGAAAATTTTTAATGAGTAAGCTAAATATATGTATATTTATCTTAAAATATGTATATGCAAAAAATAAAGGAATATATATATATATATATATATATATATATATATATATATATATATATATATATATATAAATAATCATTTAAAATTTTCCTTTCATAAATTAAGAACAGCTTTTAACATTTTGAATTTAAAATCATATATCTGTGGTTCTTATATACACATATATAGAAAGATTTACAATTTTATATTTTTAACTGATGTTTTATATCAATACTAGCTACACTTGTTGGAATTTTATAATTCTATTTTTTTATCTAATGATTGGATAAGTTTTGCTATTTAGTTTCAGTAAAAACTTAATTCAATTAACATACTGAAAACATTTTGAATTGATATCCCTTGTCATTACAATCTATTAAAATATGATTCAACCATATTAAAAAAATTATATAATTCAACTTAAGTAGTTTATTGGTAAATATGGCATTAATTACTACATAATTAATTCATTAATATTTAGAATTATGAATAGTGTGTTTACCATAAAGCCTATCTTTACTTTGCAAAAAGTAGTTTTCATCAATTGGTATTAAAGAATCTGATCATTCTATACTGATTTAAACATTTAAAATAAACTCTTAATTTTAAATGTTTTTTATCTGAGAATGTTAAATGGTGTAAGAAAAATGACATTGTTATTTATGCTTATAACAACCATATTTAGACTTAACAAGACCGTAAAAATTCTCATATTCATAGAAGCAAAATAAATATACTATAAAAAATCTTTAGTTTTATGCATGAATCATGTTACAATTGAAAATTGTTTGTTATTTGTAACAAATTTTTAATCTAATTTAGTACTCAAGACCAGTCAAGAGAAATGATGTTATTGATTTAAATACAATGACAATAGTAGAAGATGGTGGTAAGTTATCTAAATTATTATTTAGATTTTTTAATTATAAAATTTCATTTGTTCTTGCTTTACTGTATAGATAAGATTACAATAATGTTTAAAATCATATAATAGGGAACTTGTTTTTAGTGGGAATGAACATTTTACTACAAGAGTGTCAGCAAAGTTTACTTTATTCATTACATTGTTTTTTTCGTTTTAAGCTGCATTGATGACCATTAATAAACAAAAAGTCCATCAACTTTTACCATCTATGTAAAAAAATTGTTTTCAAAAATCAAAAATGATTTAATTTTAAGATTGTTAATTTCAGAAACAACACAATTTTTATAAATATGCGTGTGTTAATATTTTACAAAATAATTTAAAAAATGGCAACTAATATCTGTATATAAGGTCATGATCTATAGGCTCATTATTTCGAATTTAAGAGAAAAAATTTTCCTAAGTTTTAAAGTTGTTTTTTTTTTTTTGGGCTTTAAGACAGCATGAAAATTAAGTAATAGAAGTTGGGGCCTTAATATCTCTTGAAAATAAAATCAGATTTACAAATCTGAATATTTAATCCAAAGGAAATATGGAAAACTATTTTTCAGATTGAAAATTATTTTTAAACAAAGAATTTCTTTTTGTTATGTAAAATGAATTCTCTCGCTTTTTTCTTTAGATATGAAACTTTTTTTATTCAAAACTTTTTATTCTGTAAGTCAATCGAAGAACAAAAATTTTATTTTAAGAAATTTTATTTAAAAATTTTTTTTAATTATATATTTATTGAAGCTATAAAAACACCTCTTTTCTCTCTCAAATGTTGATAAAATGATTATAATTGGTATTATTTGACAGCACAATTTTATCAAATATAATTATGTATCGGGATAATATGTTTGTACAGTTAATTCATATTTAATTCTTAGAACTTATTGAAATCAAATAAACTTTTTTAGCATTTTTTTAAAGAGTTAACTATTAAGTGTCCACGCAGAACAATGAAAAATTCTTTCACATAGTCACACCAACGCTTCCCAATCACACCAGTTTCCCAGTGTAATTGGAAGTATTGAATGTACACGTATACCAATCTTCTCTCACCTGGAGGAATTGATGCAGAAAGGTTTCGTAACAGAAAAGGTATATTTTCAAATTGTGTGCAATCATTGAATCAGCAGACTTATTAGCTGTACAAAATGTTGTGTTAAAGTGGCTTGTACCCATGACAATACTGTTCAAAAGAATGTGGTATGATTTCTGAATTGATGCAATGATCTATATAGCAGGTACCATCACTTGTGTGACAGTAGCTATTTCTGTAAACCATATTTACTTCTGTAAATTAGCCCACAATGCAAGAATTAAAGTGAGTTTTTAATTCTCATGTTGTCAAGAAATAAATTCAACAAATTTTTCAGGAGTCTTAATAAATTCTTCCATGATGTATCTATAGTAACATAATGAATAAATTTTGATTCTAAGGCTATGTATCTGTAATTATTTTTCAATCACACAACTAAATGATGTTTTTGAAAATTATTATAAAAATCTAGACTTCACTATGAAACAGTTAAAGCACAAATTAACTAGCATTACATTAAGTAGCATTATCGTCTAATTGATAATAATTTTGCAGTATAAAAGAATAAAAATTAATCATTTATTGAATTAAAACAAATTTTAATATAATTTCTTATTCGTACAGTTAATTTGAATATTTTTAACTCTTCTATAAAGATGAGAAATTTTTTATAGTAGAATTATATTTTGATTTGTATATTTTATATACCTGTTAATTATTAATTTTAGAATGTTGCAATGTAATGTTTTTTATTGACTTGTTTAATATACTAAATACAATTTATAAACTTAGAGCTGTGGAAAAAATTTGCAAACATGAGTGTGTTGCAGTAATTGTCAATATTTGGAAAATTTTCCTTGTCAGATGAATGATATTGAGATTACAATTTAGTCAACAGCCGCCCAACTTGTTTAGTGGTCAGCGAACCTGACTGCGGACAAGGAGGTCCTGGGTTCGAATCCCGGTTTGGGCATGGATGTACTTTCTTTCTCTATCTATCCTGTCTTTGTCCTATCCTTGTATGAAGGAGATGTGAATGGTTGCCTACCCTATAAGCCGGTACCTATGGCATGTGTGTACTGAAAAAGTCGGACTCCACACCAAATATGGTTCAGTTGGAAAAGTGGAGCAGCGCACCCCATATTGCCAGTCCAGCTGGCACAAGACAATAACAACAACAATTTAGTCAACAACCCTAATTTGTGTTGATAGAAGTGTACATCTGATACCCCTTAATATTTTGATGCCAAGATGCGACTAACAATATGGCCACTACAAAAAAGCTAAACTAAGATAAATTAAATTCCATCATTAAATCAATTGGTGCCTTATTCTACACTGAACCTGTGTAAATTGGTTCTTTCTGAATGGTAACAAACATGAAAAATGGGTACTTACATATTATCCTGTTGACTTTTTTCCCTCATAAAATTATGTCAAAGAATTTTACAAATTTTAATATATTTTTTTCAAAATTTGAAGGAAATGCCAAAAAGCTTACTAATATTTTCATTTTAACAAATAGTTAAATTTTATTTGCAATTTATATGGTGCTGCAACAATATATATTTTTTCACAGGTATGGCCAACAGGATGATACATAGATGTAGAAAAATGTAGCAATGTTTTTAAATGAGCAGTTGCAACAAAATAAAATTACTAACCATATTTTTTGACTAATTTCATACACTTACCACAAATTTAAAAAACTGAAAATTAGAATTATAAATCTAAGACATTCTAAATGTTACACTAAATTGTAGTACTTCATTGTGTCAATTATAATTCACATTAAATTATAATTTTATTTACTTTTGATGAAACATTTGTCGTCCACTATCGTGAGGGCCAGTTTTCATATCAAAGCAGTATTTTTTTCTATTCTCACTCATTCCCTCACTCACTGTCTCTCTCTCTCGCTCTCTCTCTCACTCACTAGGGATGGGAAGAAATACCTGTAACCAGTATTTTGTAATCAGTATTTGAATGTAACAACCTGCAATCAGTACTTTTTTTTCCAAATACTCAGTACTTCCAGTAATAAACTCAGCGCGAGTTCGATTATCCTCAGACAGTTGCAGGTACAATGTACTTGACCAGTTTCAAAGACAGCGAGTACGTGAGTGTGTGCCTGTTACAAAGTAATCAGCCAGTACATGAGTACGTGCTTGTTACAAAGTAATAAGCCAGTACGTGAGTAAGGGCCTGTTACAAAGTAACAAGCAAGTAGTACTTACGTACTTGCTTGTTACAAATTAATCAGCAAGTACTCATGTACTAACTTGTTACTTTGTACTTGTTTGTTACAAAGTAATCAGCGAGTATGTGCGTACGTGCTTGTTACAAAGTAATAAGTGTGCATTGCGCTCTGTCATTGGCTCTTTTGTAACAAGTACAGAAGAGCCAATGATAGAGCGAGTACAAGTAACAATGTCATCAATACATCGATACAAACGGATGAATTTTGAGATTATGGTAGCTTCTTATGGTAGAGAGGCTGGGTGGGAGAAGGGAAATGACAATTGGTTTAACTGGGTAAATAGAAGAGGGATACTTGGGAATTGAGAGATCTCTTTTTTCTCGTTTTTTTTTAAATATAAGAAAAGCATGATATTCTTGTTATGTATTTAGCAAGTTTAATTAACTTTTATTTTTATTATTATTTCTTTTAAAATTTTATTTTATTTTATGAACATACATAACATATTTATTTCAACCTTAAATAAGGTCAGATTTCTTAAATTAAAAAAATATTTAAATTATATAAATCTGCTTACATACTTCCATTGTTATTTTAAATATGCATATTTTTTATTATAATTCCATTTAAATATGTTTATTTTTTATTCAACCATGTTTTAGTTTCACTATATTTTTCTGTAAATATAAAGAATTTAAACTTTTAGAAAAAATGTTCTTTTGTATTTTTTACCATACGATTTATTTTTATTCATATAATGAGAATGTGTATTTAAACCTAATAAAGGTAGTTTATTCATTTTAGTTTAAAAATTCGAAATGAAAAAAAAGGTTTAATTAAGTTAATTTTTACCTTACCCTTATTTATACCATCATGTGTTACTGTCATGTTTATTTCTTAAATTATGGATTGATGTAAATAAAATATATGTATTTTAGTTCCTCCATTTTTTATTAAACGTTGTTTCTCAATATTTTACCTTAATACATTATAACATTTAGATTATTGGTAAAACTATTTTATATTTTTGATAGTTATTGAAATTTTATGCAACTATATCTAATATAAAATAATATTGTTTACTTAAACATTATTAATAGTTTTAATTGCAAAGCTACTTTATTTAACCAAAAATTGATAAAGTTTCAGGAAACTTAAACAAAATATGTGAGTTAAAATTTTTTTTACAATGTTTGTCTCGTTAATGTTTAATTATAGAAAAATAAAGGAAATTAAATTTAAGTTGATTTTTCTGATTAATCGCTGTATTTTTGTAAGTAAAACCTCTTTGTAATTGATTAAACTTCCCACTTTACAATTCTTTGCAAAATATTTACAAGTTAATTATAAAAATTCATTTACATAATTGGAAAGTATTATTAAATGCTAATAAAAAATTCATTTATAATAA
>JAJQOW010001807.1:10000-33331 GCA_037975125.1 Latrodectus hesperus | reverse complement strand
TAGACTAATATTTCGCTATAAACAAAAAAAATTTCTCTTCAATTATCTACTAAAAACATAATTTTGTTTGTGTTTGAGTATTTACTATAATAAACAGTGTTTAAGGGTTTATTGTAATAAATTTTCTAAACATATTACTTTCTTATTTCTAATGTTGTTCGTAGTTTAGAAAATGAAAACTACATACAAATGATTTTCTATAAAGAGCCACTTTGTAACTTTTAGATTTTGTTAGAAACAAAGTGTGTGCCTAAGTTATCACTAAAATAATTCTGTTATCTGCTAAAAATAGTATTTCTTAACATTAAGACAAAGTTCTTAATTTGGAAAAAAAAGCATTTTGTATAACTTGTAAAACCTGAAAAACCTAGAAACGGAGTTTTCAAGTTTCAAATTCATTTTCCGAGACAACATAAATAATCTCAGTGCAAACACGTTAGAAGATAGACATTAATAATTGGAGGCAATTTTCATATATTTAGTAAATAGATAAACATATTTTTACATTATTATTTCAAGACCGAATGCATGATGTTATCGGCAGGTGTCAAGATCGAGGGGGCACGCAGTCGACATGATGATAAAGCTTCTTATCAAATGCAATTTTGATAATGGATAACAATGTAAATGCTTGTTTTTCTCTGCTCACCACTCGTGTCGTACTTGTTGGTTCAATGCATCCATTCCCAAAATGTAAAAAATTTTTTAATAAACTCTTCGAAATTTTTAAATATTTATTATTTTGTTTATGGTGGTTTATCATTTATTTTCAATACAAATAAGAATACACATATAAAATCATTTATTCGCAGATCAACTTGTCTAGTGGTCAGCGTGCCTGACTACGGATAAGGAGGTCCTGGGTTTGAATCCCGGTTCGGGCATGGATGTTTTTTTTCGTATTTTATTTCATTTCGTATTTTATATTAGATAGGTGAATTATAATTTGTTTAAAGAATTAAACAAATTTACTGTAAAAAACTTATGTAAAATTAATATTTTGTTTATGAATTCGTAGTAAACTATTAATACTCTATATATGTATTAAGGCATTTAAGGGATATATTGTAATTTATTTTAAAAACAATTGAAAAAGTATGCTTCTGTCTGTCTCATGAAAAATTTATTTTAATTTTATAGAAATAATATAATTTTATGAATAATATTTGACAAAAATAATCAGAGTTATATTTTCTTATAAAATACAGATACAAATATTAATATTTCCCGTAATATTAGCAGATATATAATTTAAATTTAAGCTGATAGAATAGATTTTTGTTTGAAACATATTAAGCATAAATTATCAGATATTGAATATTTAAATTGTGTATAACATAGTGTATTAAAATATTACAATTAATATTGGAAATGTGTTGAAAGAGAAAAACTGTAAAACTTGTGAATTAAGTAATTATTTGAAAGGCGCAAACAAAACAATCTTAAAGTCAATGCATTTAAACTCAGCTGTTCTCAGTAAATAATGACAATATGGACGCCAGAGATTCAAGGCAAAGCTTTTTCTAAATTAAGTTAATTTTTCTTGAGAATTTTAATTCTAAATTTAATGACCATCTAAATTATTTCCGGTAAGCAAGCCTTTTTCTTAGGTTAAGTAGCTTATTTTGTTTCTATGGAAAACTGAAGACAGTATGAATTTTATACGAAGATATCGAGAAAAAAATGATATTTCAAATATTATTATGTGAGTATTCTTTGAGCTTTTTAAAAAAAATAATCATGCCTAGTTGGGTGGTAGTACACTAGAAATTTCTTAAGGTATTTAACTCTCTTAAGGGGACTCCTTCCGCGCCATATTGAAAACGAGCGCTAATGTTAAGTCTATGGAGAAATTTAAATGAATATTTCTCAAGTTCTATTATTGCTAGACCTTCACTTTTTGTTGGTTTTCCTAATGCACAAAAAGAATAATTTATTTTGTTTTGAAATTTATTTTTAAAATTATTTTAACTATGTTTAAATTGGCTCAGTAATTTGATAATATGCTTAAAACATTAATAACTTAAAAAAGGTAAAAAATTTAGAAATTTTAAAAACAGACGTAATATTTACATATATTTATAAATCCCAACAAATTTTTTTTACTTTATCTACGATAGAATTTTTTTTATTTGTATACATAAAACTTAAAATTTTTCGCAAAAATTAGCAACGCCCACATGGCGGATGAATACTTGGTTGTTTGAAAAATCAATCCAATCAATTGCATGCTTTAGTCAACAAGCTCCTCCTCACACACTAAAATTTGAAGTTTGGTTTTTCGCAGTTCTATCAGATAATTTGTGTGTTCCCTTCCCTCACCCCCTGCAAATGCTGCGGGTGTTCCTAGTATCCGGTATCTTCCTGTAAAAATATGCTTCTAAATTGGCGCGAGAAGGGACATTTCTTTCCCCTTTACTACATACGAGGGGCTCTGATGATTACTTTTTTAATTCTTTATTTCTATTTTTGATGCAATTTTTCAAGAAGTATATCTACATGATATGATATTGCAATACATATCTATAGCTATTGCAAAATTCTTCAATTCCATATTTTTTAATCTTTATTTTATAAAAACTTCTCAAAGTTTGTTGTTTTTCTTAATTTTATATTTGATTCTAAGTTTATTGCTTACTGATTTTGGATGCAGAATTAACTTGAACATTTCAACAAAACCTACGAGATATTTATTTATCCATGAAAAATATAAAAATTGTTTATTATTAAATATAAAAATAAATAATATTATATATATATATATATATATATATATATATATATATATATATATATATATATATATATATATATATATATATATATATATATATATATATATATATATATATATATATATATATATATATATATATATGTGTGTGTGTGTGTGTGTGTGTGTGTGTGTGTGTGTGTGTGTGTGTGTGTGTGTGTGTATGTATGTATATACATGTATGTATGTATATATATATTTCTTTTGATTTTGAGGTAATTTCTTCTAAGTTCGAATTCTTGGTAAGCAAAAGCATTCTTCTCTAAATCGGAATACATATGTTTCGATGATGTTTGGGACAGTAATAAATATGTTCATAGGCCTTACACAATTCAAAATTTTAGTAAGAATATCCCACTTATTAGTTATTATGAAACTTGTAAAGTGTAGAAAATTGGGATACACTCTTGAACAAATGTGTTATAGATATTCTCAGAGTATCGTAAATGTCACTTTTATTAATTCAAACATGACATCAATGCACCAAAATTAAATCTTTCAAAATATATTCTAGCATTTAAAAAATGCATCTTGTGAGTCATGGCATGCAGTTTAAGAATTCTAAAAACTAAAAATTTGACATGCATTACATATAATACATTTGTAAAATTGTATCCTCCTTTTTTATTTTCTCTCTCTGTTGTAGATATAAATTTCATCCGAATTTTATATTACTGATATTTAATGGTTCGGTGGATATTACGTAAAGGATCGATATGACAATCAGGAAGATTTATTTAAAAAAAAGCTTTAAATAAGACTTTTGGAAAGTCAAGTATTTTTTGAAATCTCTATATTAAATTATAATTCTATATTCAATTATTACTTGCATATGGAATTCCAGATGTTGGGGGAAACCTTGGATACAAATTGTAAGACCTTGTAGGGGCTGGGGAGATCTTGGACCTACATGTGGTTGTCCGTTCAACACTTCCGCCCTGGCTACATTGAAATTTTATGAATTTCGGACATAAAAAGCCGAAATCTCTCACCACTGCCAGAAGGAAACTTGATCGGTAGAAAATGGTTCCTCGAAACGGGGGAAGAAATGTTATTGTTTTGTGCCAGTTAGACTGGCAACATGGGGTGTGCTGCTCCACGGGAGAAGTAATCCATCAAGTGCTGTCCGAAAGACTCGTCTTGAAACACTCATAAATGTCTTCTACAAGAGTTTACAAGTGCGCTGATTATTTTTGCAATCGCCAGAGTATTTCTGCTGATTTATTTTCAAAACTGAAAAACAGCGAAATTTATTTTAAATTAATGGAGGTCATGAACTTTTTAGCAGAAAATGCTAAAAGTTTGTTGTTTGATGTCACAAACAATGCAGTTGAAGAATTTAATTCAATAATTGCCAAATTTATTGGGGGAAAGCAGATTAATTACTGTTTTCGTCGCTTATATCAAGGAAGATGTGCCGCGGCTGCTGTTTGTCACAACACAAGAACTCCGCACACGAAGCTCCATAGAGAGCTATACAATAGTAGCCCTGGAAAAAGTTTTTCATAATCAAGTGTAAAGTATAACATTTTCAAACTTCCCAATAAATTAAATAAAACGAAAAATTGAATTTATCAAGAAAAAAAGCTGAGAAATTACGATGAAGGGGTGCATTGGTAGGGATGTGAATTCTATCACATCATTGTGATAAAAATACACATACTCGAGTGTATTCTTATCACATTTCTTGAACTACTAAATGCACATTTTTGAAGAAATTTCTCCACATTTTATCTTTAGAGCATGAATAATTTTTTATTCAATCTCTTACATAGAATAAAAATTACATAATAATTTATTTTACATCTTTTTAAATATATTAATATACTAACAAAAAGAAAATGTGATTACAATTTATATTTATATAAATATGTAAGTATTTAAATATTTTATTTCTTTTAGAAATTTAAATCAAATAATTTCATTTTTATAATCTTTTATGCATTTTGGTCTAAAGCATATACAAGTGAAAGTTTAGAAAATTATTATCTTTATTTAGCTACTTTTGTTAGTAAACTTATAATATTTTTATGGAAAAGTAAAGTTAATACCAGCAAACAATAAAAATGCAAAATATGTGGTATAAAACATTTTCGTTTGTTGATGTCCTAAAACATATTTCATGTCGAAAATAAAAATAATGACGAAATCAGTTCAAAAAGGAATTAGTGAGATGCGAAAATACTTTTTGCAAAATGTATAAAATGCCCCTATTGAACTCAGTATAATAGCACTTATACTTTTCGAAAATTAGAATATATATATATATATATAAATTTATGTATATATATATATATATATATATATATATATATATATATATATATATATATATATATATATATATATATATATATATATATATAGCTAAATTGTCGCTTGATACTTTAAAATGAACACTATAAGATCATTATCTTCAAAATTTTAGGATTTTTTGGCGAGTTAAAATGAGAATAAATACGCTAAGAATAATTATGAAAACAATATTTAAAGATGATGTTATAAATTTGGCTGCAAGCTTGGAGCTCTGATTTTGGATACCTGGAGTTCTGAAATTTTGTTACAGATGAAGAAATTTAAAAAATTTGAAAATGGTATATACATTGAATTTAGATGAAATGTGAGACCCTAATCTATTTTACGACATTGCTTGGAAATATATCAAGAAACAATGTCGAGATGCCTGATCAATCCAAATAGAGAGGTAGACTTTCCATTCCTACAAAAAGCATTGATAGAAATTATAAGCGAAATATACGGAATTTTCCGTTCATTTTATATCGAAATATTTTATAAAGCTAGAAAAGTTATTCCAAAGTTAATAAATAAACTACATTATTTTCTCTTTTTTAAGAGAGATAAGAAATTCGGCATTTTGGTCTATTTGAAAATATTTTTAAAAGTGAAGTTTACTTAGAGAGAAGCGTAACTGTTTTGCTTTCTCATAAGGCCCATTAAAAAAGAATCAAATCTCGTAAAATCAAAGCAAATTGAAATTATATCAAATAAATAAATATTTATATTTTATATTTTTATTTCAACATTGATATTAAGTTTTGATCATTTAATGAATAATAACATAATTGATCAATTTTTTTATGCATCTTTATACTTTTCTGCTGAACAGTAAATAAAATATTTCTTTCCAAAATCTCCGAGCAGAGCTTTTTCTCTCTCATGGCTTGACTCGACGGAAGCTCACAACGGATATTTCGGGTGTCAAATTTGAGAAGCATTTGAGCTTGCCCTACTTTTTCCTCACCCATGAGATTTACGGACATACAGTTCCAGGAAGGCGAGAGGGGACAAACAAACTGACCACATATGCGGACAAAATCTGCGTCAGAACATGGGGAAGGAAATTAGGATGCGGGGGTTATATTGTCCACTTTACCCCTATTGCGGTTAAGTGGTCTTCTCATTCCCTACTTAAAATTCGCCCCCCATTGGAATAGGAACTATTTTTTCTTTGTAAACAGGTGCTGTGGCGTGACTTATGAGTTTAAATTCACCAATCAGTTCTTTCAGTCTTTGTAAGAAGGACTGCCCCCAAACAACTGCGCTAGATGGCGCTGAAGCTCATTTCTAGATTTATTTTGAGGAAGGATTCCCCTTAATATTCTGTCCTGGTAATGTCAACATCCAGGATGTCATTGTATCAATGTCTGCTTACTCAAATGTACTAGTGATACATCTTATTTTTAAATGTGATGAATAGTTAGATTTTACGTTACTATATATTCATACATATTTAGGAAATAGATAGAAAACCTTAATAAGATCAATATCTCGCATAAAACATTTACAGAAATAATCCCCTTAAAAGCAGAAGACTTATTGTTGTGGTAAGATACAATACAGAAAGTCGTCCAGCTTATCTAGTGGTCAGCGTGACTGACTACGGATAAGGAGGTCCTGGGTTTGAATCCCGGTTCGGGCATGTATGTACTTTCTCTCTTTATCTATCCTGTCTTTGTCCTTTCCTTGTATGAATGAGGTGTGAATGGTTGCCTACCCTATAATCGGGTCCCTATGGCATGTGTGTAGAGCAAAGTCGTACTTTCACCTTCATGGTGCTCTGATTCAAACGAAAGACGCTTCCAAGTGACTTAAATTCGCATAGCTAAGGCATAGCGAGCTTGGCTAGTTCAAATGTAATTAATAAACAGCAACAACAAATCATTTATTCGGAACTGAAAACCAAAAGGGTTAATTTTAGCGAAATAATAACGTGAATTAAACCAATTTATTTTTTACTTAAACCGGAATTGAAAAACAGGATCTTAACGGATGAATATATATTTTATTTTACCTGGAAATCTGAGCTAACGGAGTGATTGAGTTTTTTTTTTTTTTTTTTTGGTCCCTTTTTTGTCCATTAGGACTCGATGATATGTATCCAATGTAGGGGATACAGTTTTTCTTAATAGATTGCTAGCGAATCATATACATTACGCGAATAGGGTAATTATCAAAAGTGAAAAGGGTAATAGGGTGAATAGGGTACGCGAATAGGGTAATTATCAAAAGTGACTCAACGAACGCAAGTTCCCCAATAGAATTTCTTAACTAACAGGAAATTTTTAATGGACTGCATATACACTTTATACTAATATTTTTTCTAATGCCTGCCTGTCTTTTGCAATTAAAACATGATTCAGCGATACAAAGGACGAAGTTGAGGGCAGTTCTTACTGTGGAGCACCCAGTGGGTATATCATTTTTGCCTCGAAAGTTAAACTAAGCATATAAATTCATCTCTACAATTTGTAAGTTGTCTTTAAATGAGTATCTAGTTTAAATTTCTCCAGAGAGTTGAAACTTTGTTTGTAAGGCAAGAGACACAGGAAGAACCATGTCACTTTTATTATGATTTTTGCTTTGTTTTCTCCAAAATTATCTTCGTATTCTTGCAATATTGAAAGAAATTGCATAAAATACGTCGCTGTAGCAATATTTAGATACATTTGTCTGAAATGTTTCCTTTAGTTTTAAAGAAATTTTGAATTATGAACCATTCGCATTTCAGATTTATTACTATATCATAACGCGACAAAAAGTCTGTATTTAATTGAAAATTGGCTTAGATATACATTTGCGCGTTTGTGAATGTTCAAGGAAATATTCATCCTTAATCGAAAAAATATTTTCGTTTTGTGTTAAAATTGGTGTTTCTAAATATTTTAATCGATTAAGGACTAATTTGTTTCTGTAAAATAAAATGGACTAGGAGGCATAAGGAAATACCATCACATGATTAATTAAACACTTATAACCTTATTTATTGATTAGCTCATATAATCAATTATATATATATTTTGGTCAAAAATTGATACTTGTACCTATGGTACTTGCCATGCTAGTGTTTTTGTTTACATGCACAATGTTTAATATGTTTCCCTGCGTTTTCTTTCGAGGGAAAATGCTACTGACATAATTTCTTTCAATTTTTATAAGTTAACGTTGACTTTTAAGCTCAGGTCCAAGGTATATTTCTGTGAAAGTAAACTTTTGTGGACAAGAAAATTGCAAATGTTCTATGTAAATTCAGGAAAATCACATTATTATTCAGTTCATTAATTTGAGCTTGCAAATTGGCTAACAATATATTCGCTTTCATATCGTGAAATGCATTGGATTTTTTTGAAGAGAATTACCTTATACTTGAATTAAATATTACCAGTAACTTTATGTCGCATAGTAGAAAATTTACTTAAATCATCAAAGACGTGGTAACACTTTATTTCAGTTGCGTTAAAAACACATTATTATTAAACAGATCTTGTATTGAATTGGTAATGAAACTTCTCTCTAAATATTACCTCTCTTGCGATAATACAAATGGGATTTTACCACTTATATCAACACCATGCAACACTTTTTTAAATGCCATTCTTTAGCCTCGATCTGACTTACTGTATATTTTAAATTTTATAAATTTAAATGCATATCAGTAATTAAGGAAAAAGTAATAGCTTTTATTTTTTGAGTTGATAAATTCGCTTCAACTAAAACCACAACAATATTTTTTACTATTCTGAATTACTTTAATTATATACAAATTGTGATTTAGTTAAGAAGCTAAATTAACTTTTCAAATTTGGCGATATTTAATGCAACTCTGGATAATTAAGTTTCTTACATGATTTGCATTACAGAATAAAAAGTTAGTTAATTTTCAGAACACTCTACACAAAAATATTAGAAGTTACTTTAATTAAATAAAGAACATAGGAATAAAAATTAAAATTTAATAGAAAGTTGCATAATATATATATTATTTATATTAACTTAATTATCAATCTTTATAAAGTTTTCAATTCTACCTATTTAATTGAAAAAAACCAGATAGATTTTCTAAATTAAATTTAAACATTTCTAATAGTTATATTAACTTTAATAATCAAATATACAAAAAAAACTAATGGGATAATAATGAGCCCTAATTTTCGTGCTAATATATTTAAAATTTATATTTACTTATCAAAAAAGATAAATGCACCAAATTAAACCCAAATATTTTATCCTATAACTGAAAATTAATTAAATTTATCAATGGTTCTTTTGCTATTATTTTTAACGAACCATTTTCAATTATTGAAATTAATCCCAACTTTAAAGATTGACAAAACAAATTCTCATAATCCTAATGTTTATTATTTAGCTAACAACATAGGTATCGTAAAGAATAATATTAACTTTAAATTTTTTAAAAACAAAAAGACTTTAATTTTTGATAAGTAAATTTATTAATTGGAACTTTAATATCAATAAAAGAACTTTTGCTAACATCCCTATTAGTCAAATTTTACCAACTCATCTCACAAACTTCAGGGAATTATTACCAACTCAAACTATTATGACAGATTTAGCTAACAATATAATTTCAATTAACCTTATAAGTTTTTATTTTAAAATATCTTTTTCTGAAAAAATTACATAAATTGAAAAATACTCTGTTCAAATTTACTTATCGTTTTCTTAATTTCTACACTAATTAATTAAGAATTTTTGGGACAGAAAACACTAAGAAATATTGTTCCTAAGACCCTGTGGGTTTTTTTTATTTTAGTTCTATAATTACACGGAAGTCCTAATATTTTAGATTTTAAAAAAATTAGGAATTTTATGCCTGCTTTTTGCTTTTGCTATGTTTAATTATTCCCTAACTATTCCTCCTTTAATTTTCGCACTGATGTAAGCGCGTTCTAAATAATTTTAATTATTACAATAAAATTTTCATTTTATTCATAAATTTATTTACAATTCAACAATTTTTAGCTTTTTTACTTGCAACGTAACTTACTCCATAAGACATTTTTTATTCTTAAATCTTTGAATATCAGTCTTTAACTTGTGTGTTTTTGTAAACTTTTTGTAACCCTAAATTATCAACTAACTTAAATAATTTCATTTATTTTCTTCTAATTTCTCATTTTTAAAAAAAATTCTAATTCTTATCTTCACATTTTACATAAATCATAAATATTCTTCTTTATTGATAAACTCTCTTAAAAATTTAATTTTTTTAAGCATTTTACAAAACCAATTACTGTTACACTTCCGTAATTTTGTATGCGTAATATTCTCATTCAGCTTTCACTTTCAAAATTTAAGTTAGTTCGATTTTAATTTTTCTTTTTAAGATGTCAGGAACACTTCATTTGTGTTTTGCTTATTATTTAAAATGTTTTCATTAATAGTTTTGAACGAATTTTTGTCCATTCTTATCTTCTTATCAAAGTTTTACTTTGATAAGAAAATAGGAATGTCTTCTTATCAAAGTAAATGAATTTGTTTTTCATTTTTTTCGTTGAATTTGAGTAAATTTCATTTTTTATTTTTTTCTGTTCTTTCTTATCAATTTTAATGTTTTTGATTTCTATTTATACTAATTGTATTATTACTTTGATTATTTTCCTTTTTTGTTTAAAATCCATTTTTTTCTTTTCTTAATTTCTTATAAAATATTTTTTGCCTTGTGTAATTTAAAATGTTTTTTTCTCAGTTATACAAAATAACTAGCAATTTTTTTTCCTTTTCCAATTTTTACATCAACATATATATATATATATATATATATATATATATATATATATATATATATATATATATATATATATATATATATATATATATATATATATATATATATATATATATTACTCACAGCAATTTAAAAATAAGATTAGAACATTAACTCTATAATTAGGTCTGATTACATTTTATACGCGTAAATATTCAAGAGAATGAAATGAAATCTTTCGGGCTACTTGCAAACATTTATATTTGTTAAGTGCAAAAATTGTTTTCTTGAAAGACAGAAATAAAATGAGGCTGACAACTTCATTGTTTTTAAAAAATATTTCTCACCATTGCATTTTAATCATAAGTTTATTAAGTTTATTATTTTTGATATATATATATATATATATATATATATATATGTATATATATATATATATATATATATATATATATATATATATATATATATATATATATATATATATATATATATATATATATATATATATATATATATATATATATATATATATGGGTGAAAGTAGAATGACACTAGGTATTTATAAAATAAAAGAAGAATTTTCAATTTTCGCAAAATAATTTTTCAACAGCACTTTTAAAACTTATTTACAATCAGATAACAATATCTCTAACATGAAATAGAAATTATTAGCTTATGGCAATTAAAAATTTATTTCAACCACATCATTATGTGTGAAAAAATTAGAAGGACAGTTCTAAATATTGAAAATGAAACTCTTGTTAATAGAGAATTTTTCTGCTATTTTCTTTAATTACTTCAAAGACTGTAAGATAGATATATATAGATCTTAAATTTTGGTGTTATAATAATTATCCGAATTAGAGAGCAAAAACTTTTACAATCCAAAATATTCTTTCCTGAAAATATTCAAATGAAATAAATTTTATTTGGTTAAAATATTCTTGGAAACTCATTGATCTTCACGTGTTGTAAAGCAGTTATCAGCCATTGTATTTTGATCTTGCTTTTGACTATTCTTTCTATTGCCAATATGCTCGTAAAATATGTTGCTTCATATTTTCTCATTTCGTACATTAGAGATAAGATTAATCCATTTCTTTTTAATTTTAAACATACTGGTGTTAAAATTTTAAGTTAATAGCCATAAAACTGCAGAAAAGGGATTCTAGCGCGATCAGTACAATAAACACGAAATTCAGTGGAAAGAGTATGTCTATGCAAATATCAGTAAGTGCGGGTTGCAGGGAAAGTGAGGATATGGAAAACCCGTGCTTTCAGAACACGCGTAAAAAAGGATAAGGAGACGCAATTAATGACATTCGCTGATGGAGCGTGAGAGTTCTTTTTGGCTGGATGAAATCACCTAATGACTTCACACTTGGAAAAGTAATCCAAAATCTGGAGGTGGGAGGTAGTGTGACCAAAACAGCTAAAACTAAAACTCCATGGCAAGACGGCCAATGTGGGCCAAAGCCTATAGTGCCCATAACTGTTTTCATGACCGAGGGCCCTGGGGTGTGAAGCATACGTCCCGATTAGGTGGTCAGCCTAACGCGAAAACCCCAGTGTTTAGTTCCCAAGCATGCTTGCTACTCAGTTAATCGACCCACTGAAGGGATGAAAGGCTGAGTCATCCTTACTCAGCCCAAGGATCGAACCTCGGACCTGTGTCATGGGAGCGTAAAATTTTACCACTAAGCCACCGGGCTTTTGACCAAAACAGCTAAAGAGTTTGAAATAAAAAGAGTGTTACGTTCTTGGAAAGCCTTCAAAACCATAGGCAATGCTGTTAGAAAGGTTTGATATGGTTGTCCCAGTAACACACCTGCAGTGGATCATATATCTGTACTTTATGGGTAAAGTGCCCAAATCCAATCAGCAAGAATCAGAAACCTTGCTGTTTATTATATGCAGATGTTTTAACAAAAGCGGCCTACTCACTCACCATCCTAAGCGCCGAATCTCTTCAAAAATTGATCATGGGTAACGATACTGGGTAACGAAGATAATTTTTTTGAATGTTTTTATATTGTACACTTTGCATCCATTTTCTGCAATTTTGTTCACAATTGAGTACTAAATAATATCTCTCATTTCTAAATTCACTTCTCTCAGATGATTTCTCGAAAAAGTATGGCAAAAACACATGTCGCTTTAGTTATGCACACTAGTGTTTATACTGAAACAGACACTATAGTTTCCTTAATTCTCATTATTCAACCTCTACAAGAGAAATTAGATTTAGCACAAGTGTTTGTTTAGAATATACATAAAAATACTATACAAAGGAACTAACTAAACTAACGACATACTGTAAAATATATATTTTATTATACCAAAACATATTAAAAATTATATGCTTACACAAAACATATAATTTAATGCTGATCTCTATTTATTCGTAACAGTATTGAATTAATAAGGTATAATTTGAATACAAACAAGTATCTATAATGCCCGACTTTGAAAATGCAACTCCAAGAAGGAGTGAACAAAACATTATGAATCTTTCAGGGTAGAAGCACTTTACCGAGTTATGCAAATAGTGAGAAATGCACAAATAGAATAACATATAAGGTAAGGGACCGGTAGATTGGCAATATTTGCGCCCTTATTGCTCCTTTTAAAATAATCGTTGAAAGTTAGTTTTTGTTGCAAAGTACTCCTGCAATTGCGGAGAATGCCAGGCCATCCTCGAATGAGTCACTTTCAGAAAATAGACGAGTTTACGAGAGGCATGATGATGAGACTCAGATGGACAGGCTGAACTTGGCAGCACAAATTACAGTTGACAGACACCTGGACGGGTCCATAGCACAGTGGCTGTGGCGAAGATGGGAACGTTTGTCATGTGAGGTCAGCACGCGTGAATAGAAGCTTCGTGCGGGAGTTGGTGGTAGTCTCCCAAAGCATGTCTTCCGAAATTCGGCAGAATGTGCAAAAACACCCTGGATTTTCAGAACCATTTGCCGTCTATTGATTGCCAGCCTGCGTACATGACGTCCGTTAAGAAAACTGCCATTAACCCCATAGCATTGACGCCAACATCTGGAACGATTCAAGATTAGATAAATGTGGCCAATGTCGTTGCACAGGATAGTCTTCTCAGATGAGTCACGCTTCTGTTTCTACAGAAACAGTCACTGCGTACGAGTGTAGTATCGACGTGGAGACAGGTCCAATTCTACAGCAATTGTAGAACGCTCCACCACGCAACAATGTGGCATCATGGTTTGATGCACCACTGCGTGCCATTTCAGATCGTCTCTAGTTCATATTCAGGGCACTGTGACAGCCCAACTTTACGTGGATGATGTGTTGAGGCCGGTGACACTCCTCTACATTCAGGAAGTGTCCAGTGCTCTTTTTCAGCAGGATAACACCCGACCGCACATTGCTCGCCACAGATAACATGCCATGTGTGTTGTACAGCTGCTTCCCAAGCCACCATGCTTGCCAGATCTCTCACCAATCGAACACGTTAGTGATATGACTCGGACACATTTGCAGACCCTACCGCTGCCTCTTTCAGTAGCCGCACTTTGACAAATATTTGACAGGGAATAGAGAGTTATTCCTCAACATTCCATTTGTACTCTCATTGACTCTGTGCATAGACGTTTTGCTTCGTGTATCGAGATCCACGATGGTCTTACAACCAACTGACCCGACACTTTTCTCGCTCTGTATTATGCATATCATTGCGAAATACAGATCAATTATTTTGCATTGCTTTCTCTATTTCCCTAATTTTCATTACTGTCTTACAACTCTTTCCTGGTGTTGCATTTTTCAATGTCGGACACTGTATTTTCTTATTCATTTTACATCTATTTAGACACTAACATGTATTTTGAATATGCTGTTCAACACAGATTTTTAAAATAAAGATTCTAGATATAAAGTAACTCCAATGAAATCGAAAGAAATTTTTTAATGAACTAAAATAACGGAATAACAAGAGTGATTAACATCACAATTAAGTTTAGCAGAAAAAAGAAGAATTTCAGCGGAAATATATTTTTTATTACGACGTGATGAGAAAAAAAATAGTAAATTATCTATGAATTTTCTTTCTAAAAATTTAAAGCTTTATATATTTAATTGTTTGTAATAGTACTTCCTTCTTATTTAAGTATTAAATATTTTTATTAGCATTTACTGGGATATCTATAATAAAGAATATATAATTGGACGAATTGATTATATCAGAATATCTCTTCTAATATAGCGAATAATATATGGTAATAAAATTTTAAAGTAAAGATCTGTATTTATGCGAATCTAATAAGCATCTCCATTTTAAAACTTTAAATAATAAAACAATTGTTTGTCGGCGAATGTAATGCGCATCAATAGTATGAGGAATTTATTGAATCTTATTTTATATAACAATGGATTTGTATATAAACTATCAATCAAAGGTATGATAATTTTATTTAAATTTAGATACTATACAACAATTGATTTATTCATAAAGTAGAAGAACATAGAATTAACCTATTAGTGTTCTATTGTTATGTGAATCAATCGTTGTTAATTACCACTACCTTATATACGGTATCAATCGCAAAATACGAACATGAAATAAATCGTAACATTTCTATCTGGCTAACAGTTTCTACAATCAGTGATTGATAGTGAATGTATATATTCACTGATGTTTTCATCACTGGAATCCTAGCAGCTCTCTTCGTCAGAAGCAGATTCATTTCTTCTTTCCTCATAATCATAAACGTCATCCTTGGAGTTCCAGAGCACGTCATCTTCCCTGCCTTTCAATGAATTTGAAAGGCAGCATTTCTTGAAAGATTTCACAATCATTGGTGCTTCGATATTTTTCCAGGCAGCAGAAACCCAGTGTGCAACAATGTGCGGTGCAGCATGCTTAATTTTTCCTGTCGGGGTCAATTCAGGTTAGGCTCACAAAACTATTTTTCGTACTCTGCCTGAACGTTCCCCTTAAAAAGTTTATTTATACTAACGTCCAGGGGTTGTAACACATGCGTCATCCCTCTAGGAATAATAACAAGATCACTGCCTAGGCTGTGCATCTTCCTTTTTACGTCGTCGTTGAGATGACCATGAAATGCGTCCGGTCAAAGCATTGATGGTGGATTGGAAAGCCCACCGGGACGGCGTTCCCATACATTTTGGAGCCAATCAAGCATTAATGATTCCGTCATCCACCACCTCTCTTGGTTTCGAATCTGGACAACATCTGGGAACAGCTTTTCATTCTTAGGTGTTTTAGGGCATGTTTTCCGTTTGAAGGGGAACCTATATGAATTATGCAGAAAAATCTATTTTGGTAATCCTAGTTTACGTCATTGCGTACGTCACGAAACGTCATCTTGGCAACATTGCTTCATCGCCAAGAAAATTCAAAATTTGATATCATGGATTATACGACACTTGTGCTATCATTTGAATTTCATTTTAAAGGAATTCATTTTATTCTTTATTCAATTAACCATTAATAATATATCATGTTATATTGAATAATTATACACTTAAATTATAGCATTTACTGTTGGTGGCTACATCTGAAGTAGATACTAACTTATTAGCTTGATCTAATGTATTTAAACTGCTTATTTATTGCTGTACTCTTGTATCATATCATATTGTCATATGATAATACAGTTAATTAATATCACACATAAAATACATCAAAATTTATTTAAAATAAGTGTAATAGTTTCATAAATAATTTCATATGAATATTTATTGAAAAGTTTGAAAAGAGTTTAGTATGAAACACAAACATTTGTTTTTCTTTGATGGAAGAATGAATATTAGAATTTAAATTCACTTTAGCATTGAAGGATATCATAGCGCATAAATACTTAAAAACCATTAACAAAATGGTTTTCTCAATATTTTAAATTCAATTTGCATACCAGGCATGGAAATTATTATTTGTTTTCAAGTGAATAATAACGAAACAAAGTGCATTAATTAAAGTTAAATAGCAAACATTTTCTTTCTGCTGAGCGAAAGGCTTTCTTACAATGAAATTGAGATTAAGAAAAATTCCATTGAACATTTCAAAAGCTTACTTTATAAATTTAAAGAAATTTTGTAATAGTTGACAGTTATTTCCATCAATACATTTGAAAAGGTTACTTTTCAAGAAAGGTTTCATAAATTATTGAGAAATTCATACTCACAAAGTACATTAAAATCTTCATATTTTAAAAGTATTACATATAATTCTAATCCTGTAATCATTATTAAATTTGAGACACTGACATTTTTTAAAATATGACACAAAGGTACAGGTGCCATATAATCCATGCGCCAAATTCTGAAATTGGTGATTTTTTGGTGGATTTTCTTATGTATCTGGCAACCTTGTTTTTGTTACGTCATACATATGGAGACCTATAAGAAATACGCAGAAAATTCTTTTTTGGTAACCCTAGTATTTACGTCCTCGCGTACGTCACGATACGTCATCTTAGCATCATTTCTTCATCACCAAAAAACTTCAGAATTTGGAATCATGGATTATACTGCACTTGAACCAACACAAGCTCTTAAAAAATTATTTCTAAATCAGAAATAATTCCTGTAGAGTTCTACATTATATAAAATATTCAGATTTTATTCATATAAAATAATTCATCTGAGCTTCTTTGTTAAATATTTGATTAGCATTTAGACCGCACACAGATTTATTGGAGTATTTATTTGTTCCAAAATTTAAAGAAACAGGAAATGTGTTTAACAAGCCTATAATATGAAATGGGGCTAATTTAATAGGGGTAAAACTAATAACACGTGGCAATAGTCCACCATTTTTTCCACTGGTATGTATTTTATATATAAAAGAAAAAATCAAAAGTTCAGAGAGATATATTTATAATCAAAATATTTAGATATTTTTTGCTAATAAAATATTTTACAAAGAAGCTCAGATTAATTACTTTATATAAATAAAATCTGAATATTTTATATAATGTAGAACTCCACACCAATTATTTCTGATATAAAAATATTATTTTGAAAACTCCAGTGGCTCAGTAATTTGACGCCGCTTCCCGTAAGCTCAGCAAAGTGAAGCATCATGTGCCACGGGCAGTGGTTGGGAGGGTGACCACGGTGTACTCTCCTTCACTGGGTTGCTGGAACTCCGTGGGTTGGGGACGTGTCCACGTTAACATGTGACGTCCAAAGTCCTTCCGCTGGTGTGGCGTGGGTGTGGAGAGGAGGGCGCCAGCTCAGGTGTGGCCTCGTCACCTGACCGTGATTCAAAATGACGAGGCACTTTAAAAAGAGCAAGGTCGTACTTTCACCTTCGTGGTACTCTGATCCAAACGAAAGATGCTCTTACTTCACTTAATTCGCACATCCAAAGGCATAGCGAGTTAGGCTTGTCCAAGTGTCATAAACAACAACAACAGATATGTTTTTAGAATTTCAGTACTTCTTTTGCAAATTATAAAGGTATTAGAATTAAGAAATTTCTGTTAGAGGGATGTAATTTTCGTTCAATATCATTGAAATTTTTAAAGAACACATTTTCTCTTAAAAAGACTATTGCTTTAATTATTATTTAGGGTACTTCAGGCATCCATCTTTCCCTTAAAGTTTCCCGTATTTTCTGCCAAGAGAAACCGAATTTGCATTAAAATTACATCGCAAATTAAGATATTTAGCAACCATGTTAATAATTTTGATTTATTCTTTTCGGAGCACTAAGTCTTAGGATGCCGACCAACATTTCTAGTGGCCAGCATGCCTGACAACGGATAAAGAGGTCCTGGGCTCGAATCTCGGTTCCGGCATAGATGTCCTTTCTCTCTCTATCTATCCTGTCACTTCCTTGTATGAATGAGGTGTGAATGGTTGCCTACCCTATAAACGGGTCCCTATGGCATGTGTGTACTGAGGAAGCCGGATTCCACACCAAAATAGGATTCAGTTGAAAAAGTGGAGCATCGCACCCCATATTGCCAGCCAAGATGCCACACGACAACAACAAAAACAAGTCTTATGTTTTTCGAATCCTATTTTATACAATGTATTCTCCTTGATCGGCTTTTTCCCAAATTGAATTTATTCCAACGTTTCATTCGAAAAGAATTACCAGCATGAGTATATTACATCTCCACTGTGGACAGAGAAAAATACAACAGCAAGAAAAATACATATATCACTGGAAATGAGCAAATGGATTAACAGTGATGGGATCTTTGATACTTTGTAGTGGATAGCTTAACAAACAATGGTAGACATTAAGAAATAAATCTAGATTTTTTTCTGAGAAAGACTTTATTTGGAGATTATGTCTCAAAAATCTAAAATGTAGATTAAATTCGCGCGTCGCAAGGGATAAAGCTCAAAAAATTACCAAACATCTAATCCGACAGAATTGCTTGCAGAAAAGTAAAATGCTACAACTAAAAGGCTAAATTTAGGATTAAATGAGAAATCCTCCACTTTAAAGAACTGATTTTGTCACTTGGGCATGGTAAGCAACTGAAAAAAATATGCAATTCATTAAAATGTATAGCAATTCTTACTCATGGGCTGCTTAAGGCAATAGATAATAAGTAAAACCATAATTTAAAATGTAACTGTTAAACTGTTTTACTAAAAATAGTTATATTTATCTTACTTCTCTGAATAGATTTATATTTATCTTATATAATTATTGAATTTAACTTTTAAACCCAACGGAATGCAATACCGCTATAGTGTCAAACTAGCTTTATACATTTAATAATTCTTATTTCCATTAAACTTCATAACATCTCATTTAAATGGCAGCTACACTACTGGCCATTACATTTTCTACAGCAAGAAGGAATGCAAATAACAGAACGATATTTATTGGACACATACATTATAGTGAAAAGAACAAGTGCTTAGATTTACAGGTAAATAGGATGTATAGATCTTGAGAAATCAGTACTCAGAGCAGCCACCTCTGGCTGCAATAACAGCATTTATCCGCCTAAGCATGGAGTCAAACAGAGATTGTATGGCATGTACGGGGATCTCAGTCCATGCAGCTTCAACACTATGCCACAGTTCATCGAGAGTAGTGGATGGTGAGTGATGGATGACGTGCCAATCGCTCGGCAACCATTGACTACAAGTTCTCAATTGGTGACAGATCAGGAGAACGTGCTGGCCAGGGTAACAGTCGAACCTGTTCTTTATCAAGAAAGTTCAGAACAGTATGCGCAACATGCGGTCGTGCATTATCCTGTTGAAATAAAGCATTAGGGAAGTCTCGGAGATAGGGCAGAGCCACGGGCCTTATCATATCGGAAATGTAACGGTTGCTGTTCAAAGTGCCGGTAATGCGAACAAGAGGTGATCGAGACGTGTATCCAATGGCACCCCATATCATCACTCCAGCAGATGGGCCAGTATGGCGATGTCCAATGCAAGCTGACAATGCGCGTTCTCCACGATGCCTCCAAACACGAATGCAGCCATCATGGTCCTGTATACAGAACCGAGATTCATCTGTAAAGATGACGTGATGCCATTCCCGCGTCCAGGTTCGTCGCTGATCACACCATTGAAGGCGCTCCTGTCTGTGACGCAGCGTCAATGGTAGCCGAAGCCATGGTCGCCGTGCAGACAATCCGTATTGCTACAAACGTCGTCGAACTGTTCGAGCAGAAACCTTTTGCCTTGCAAATGACTTCATTTCTCGACTCAGGGTTCGTGACGTGGCTGTACGATCCCTTTTGACCATGCGGATAAGATGTCTGTCTTCTCTGCTGTTAGTGATGGGGGTCTCTGAGATCCTGCATGACGTTCCGTATGATTGTCCTGAACCCATCGATCCATACTCTGCTAACAGTCATGGGGTCTCGACCGACGTGAGCAGCAATATTGCGATGCAATAAACCGCAATCCCGGTAGGCTATAATCCTTTCTCGATCAAAGTCAGACACATGCTGATGGTTTCTCTCATTTATTCTTTTAACAGGAGGCATTACAAAAATTTTCTTTGCCAAAAACAACGTTGCAACGGAAATTGAGTATGAAAAAAACTGCGGTCATATCTCTGGTTTTATACACACTGTAGATGTATCTACTGTCTTCTGCTTTGTATGAATGCGTTGAAAATCTAATCATTTGCATATAACAGCATGTTCTACCTGTCTAGTAAATTTCACGTGTGTGGGGTGCCGCTTTCCTGGTGTAGCAATTTAATGGCCAGTAGTATATATATATATATATATATATATATATATATATATATATATATATATATATATATATATATATATATATATATATATATATATATATAAATTCTAGAAAATAGCTTAGTTCCACTTTTTCTCTTCCAAATAAAAAGGAATTTAATAAGGCCTTAATGTCCTTTAAGATTAGCAATTATGTGGTCAATTTATACTCATTGAAGAAGAATGTTCTGTCGTCTGTGGTACGATGATGTTTCCTTTTCCTTATCAGATTTGTTCATTAATTATTAACTAATTTCTTATCCACTTTATTTATTATTTTCTAGTTATTATTTCTTTTTATTATTATTTATTTTTCTACTATTCATTATTAATTACACTTTTTCTAAATATTCTAAAACTTTAAAATTTTTAAAATATTTAGTCATTTTTCAAACTTTTAGTGTGTGTATATATATATATATATATATTATATATATATATATATATATATATATATATATATATATTATATATATATATATATATATATATATATATATATATATATATATATATATATATATATATATATATATATATATATATATATGTATATATATATATATATATATATATATATATATATATATATATATATATATATATATATATATATATATATATATATATATATAATACAAAATAATTACTTTAAATCCAAATTTCATTTCACAAAAAAACGGTGCATTTTTAATTATTTTTTAAGGATTAGTTTTCCAAATGACTATTTTTCTTTAAAAAGTTATATTGAAATGTATTGGAAATTTACAAATTTGATGACAATTACAAATGTGATAACCATAATCTATGAACAATTTATTGAAATGATTTGATAAAATTTTTTACTTTATCACAAATTACATAGAGTCCAGGTAATACTTAGTTTAATTAAAAAATTGATGCTGTATTAAAAATCGAAGCACCTTTAAAATGAGAAAATCATTTTACTATTTTGTCTTTAGAATGAAAACTTTATTCTTAAGAATTTCCTCCAAACTGTTACAGTGAAAGCTATTAATTGTAAAATAACTTTCAATTCCTTAATTATGACAAAATGCAACAAACTACTTGTATCAATACCATCCTGCAATTTTAAAGCAGCGTTTAGTGTAAAAAAATGAATAAAGTAAAATACTAAATATTTTTTTCCATTATTGTAATATTACTATTGTTCATTATTCTAAAATATCCTATGTTGCATTATTTATTACAAAATATATTCTTTTTTTCATTTATTGTCTGACTTAATATTTTAACTCGAAACGTGGTTCTTTGTTTTCAGTTTTAAATTAGTATGAAAAAATTGTTATGACTAAAGACAACGTTTTATCACCCAAACATTGAATCCAAAGCTAATGACGGAATCAGCATTTTTTTACAGCTTTTCATTGGCTGCTGGGAAGAACGAAGGATTAACTGCACGAATGCACGGAAATCGTCGTCTGATAGCTATCTTCATTTCTTCGGTGGACGCTGTTCAACTGAAATTGAGATTTTCGAGAGAATGATGGTTCTTCAGACTGAATTTCGTAAGTAAGTTCCCTACTATGAACTAATATATATTTTTTGTTCTTAATCTTTCAAATTTAATTACAAAAGTTGTGTATTGCTTTCTTTACTAATTGCTGTACTCTATAATACTAATAATTGAGTATTATTTTCTAATTATGCTAAAATTTTAATTAAAATAACATACTTTATCTATAATTTACAACATCTACTAAAGCTCTTTTCTTAACTTTTAGGAAAGATAAACCTTTTTATTTCAGTGATAATTATTGGTATAAGTTTAGTATCCCAATCTATATGATTTTTCGCCAAATCTGGCGCCCTTTGTTTTGATCGTAGTGTTGCCGATTTCAGTTTTTGTTTTTATTGTAGCGTTGCCAAATTCAGTTTTTGTTACTATTTTTATTTTTTGGTTGCCAGATTTCGTTTTACTCGTGTTTTACATAATTTTTACGTTATATATGTGCTTTTTTTCAGTGGCAACAGCTTTTTTAGTTTCACTTCGAGTTTAACTTCGTTCTTTACTTTGTTCTTTGTTCTACGTTTCAATTGGAAGCCATTTGACTTCTGTTTGCTGCTTTTGGAGCAATTAGGGGAATCCTCTCAGTTGTGTTTCGTTGTCGCCAGCGTCCAAACATCGTAAATTTTTCTTGTTTACAATTTCTTTTACAATTATATATATATATATATATATATATATATATATATATATATATATATATATATATATATTCATATATTTTCCTTTATATTTTTAAAATCGTAAACTGTTCTTTTTTCCCCAATTTCATTTTGTT
>JAJQOW010001807.1:0-5000 GCA_037975125.1 Latrodectus hesperus | reverse complement strand
GGTTTGCTTGTCGCTCAACGGTCATTTTTTTGCACACGAGGGCTAATTAGACCGGGACTTACGGTTTAAAGTGGATTCCGAACCACTACAAACATCCATGCCTAAGGTGGGATTCGAACCCACGAACTGTTGAATCGAAAGCAAGAGCGCTAACCATTCTTCTGCCAGCTCGGCACTTTTCATCTTAGGAAAATAATGTAACTTATTTGGAAAATCAAGATAGCTAAGTTACAGATAAAATTTCTTTTAGAAATGAATTTTTGTTTTTGAGACTTGTTTTGATAATTAAAGAAGCAATTCATTTGCTTAAATGGGAATTTTCAACTAGCTTCTATTCAAGGATAATTTATTAATTATATATTTTAATTAACTTAAGCTTTAATAAATGGTAAATTTCTTCGAAGATAAATTATTTTGACATATTTTTTTGTAAATGAATTTGCTGATTCTTGCAGATATTTTTCTCCTCTTAGTATAAGTAAAACATAATTGATTAATTTATTAAATTTAAAACGTACTAAACTTTTCTGTTTTATACTTTTTATAAGCAAGAGTTTGTTTCCAGTTCATTTCATTAATAATATAATATCTTATATTTTGAACTGTGATTTGTAATTTCAATATGTTTTATGGAAATTGGAAGTAACTTATTTTAAAATGAAAACTTTTAGTTATTGTGTTTAGATGTGTTAGCATGCAAACACAATTTTACTTATATTTACATTATTTAAACGTTTCAAAAACAATATAAATTAACTACATTTAAACTATTAATTTTATCATTAGGAGATTATCTATATTTCATATACTTAGATATTATAAAACATAGGTAATATTCAAAAACGAGAGATTATACTTGGAAAAATATAAAACTTGGTTGTTTTGTTGGTTTTAACTTTTTTTAATATGAACTAACTGCGTAAAAACTATAAAGCATTAACATTTTAATAGAATATAAAAACAAATATTTGTACCAGATTAATCTTTATATGACAAATCCATAAAACAATATAATATGAAATTTTACATATCAAATTCATTTAGATCAGCAGTATAAAAACTGCTGATCTAAATGTCTATTAAAAAATGAGATTTGGCAATATCAGGGTTGAATCACCACCGTGATATTGTGTAATTTTTTATACTTACTCATATGATGTAGTATTTTATAAAAAAAAAGTTTGATAATTTACGTTTATAAAACATAGAAAATTATAAGTGGTGTGGAAAAGTAAATATAATAGAAAAAAAAAACAAATGTTAACAGAGAGTAACATCTTAAAATTGATTTGTAAGTTTATAATTTACTTTATTATAATTCTAAAATGGTTAATTTAACCACACAGTTGCACTCTCCTATTGGATATGTTGTGTGTATTCTTTGAGTTTGTTTATGTTGACGCCAGGGAGCTATCCTGCCCCTGGATTAAAAGTATTTTGAAAGATGATATTTAATATATTGGTTTCATATAAATATTTTCATTGATTTAAATGCACTTAATATCCTAAGTCACAAAATTATTTTAAGCTGCAGTCATATGACACTGCACAAAAATGTAATATTTTATTTTCAAGGTGAAACTTTACAAAAGATTCTTAACAAATAAATCTGGATTTATAATTATACAATGAAAGGTAAGATGAGTTACGATTATCTATAATTGCGTAACAATTTTTGACAAGTGCTATTGCTTAGGAACCATGCTATTAAAATTATTCCAATTTCCAAATGTGTGAAACTATAGCTAATCATTTTCATGCATGTTTTTTAATAAAATCTAAAAGTTATGTTTTAGCATCTTGAGTGTCACTCCACGGGATTCAACCCTGATGTCTCTGATGTATTCAAACCCATGTGCTCCTGCAACGACTCTTGAGCTCCACTCCACGGGGTCCCTGATGTTGAATCAGACCCGTGAGCTCATGCAACGACACTTGAGCTCCACTCCACGGGGTCCCTGATGTTGAATCAGACCCGTGAGCTCATGCAACGACACTTGAGCTCCACTCCACGGGGTCCCTGATGTTGAATCAGACCCGTGAGCTCATGCAACGACACTTGAGCTCCACTCCACGGGGTCCCTGATGTTGAATCAGACCCGTGAGCTCATGCAACGACACTTGAGCTCCACTCCACGGGGTCCCTGATGTTGAATCAGACCCGTGAGCTCATGCAACGACACTTGAGCTCCACTCCACGGGGTCCCTGATGTTGAATCAGACCCGTGAGCTCATGCAACGACACTTGAGCTCCACTCCACGGGGTACCTGATGTTGAATCAGACCCGTGAGCTCATGCAACGACACTTGAGCTCCACTCCACGGGGTCCCTGATGTTGAATCAGACCCGTGAGCTCATGCAACGACACTTGAGCTCCACTCCACGGGGTCCCTGATGTTGAATCAGACCCGTGAGCTCATGCAACGACACTTGAGCTCCACTCCACGGGGTCCCTGATGTTGAATCAGACCCGTGAGCTCATGCAACGACCCTTGAGCTCCACTCCACGGGGTCCCTGATGTTGAATCAGACCCGTGAGCTCATGCAACGACACTTGAGCTCCACTCCACGGGGTCCCTGATGTTGAATCAGACCCGTGAGCTCATGCAACGACACTTGAGCTCCACTCCACGGGGTCCCTGATGTTGAATCAGACCCGTGAGCTCATGCAACGACACTTGAGCTCCACTCCACGGGGTCCCTGATGTTGAATCAGACCCGTGAGCTCATGCAACGACCCTTGAGCTCCACTCCACGGGGTCCCTGATGTTGAATCAGACCCGTGAGCTCATGCAACGACACTTGAGCTCCACTCCACGGAGTCCCTGATGTTGAATCAGACCCGTGAGCTCATGCAACGACACTTGAGCTCCACTCCATGGGGTCCCTGATGTTGAATCAGACCCGTGAGCTCATGCACCGACACTTGAGCTCTACTCTACGGGGTCCCTGATGTGTAATCAGACCCGTGAGCTCATGCAACGAAACTTGAGTTTCACTCCATGGGGTCCCTGATGTGAAATCAGACCCGTGAACTGATGCAGCGAAATTTGAGATTCACTCCACGTGGTTCGTGATGTAAAAATCAAACCTGTGAACTCAAAGAACGATATAGCTGAACTTCACTCAATAAAGTTCCTGAGTAGTTCAGACCTTTACTTAACTCCTTAACCGGGGGTGAAAAATTCTGTGCGTTTTCCGCCTATCCCGAACTCTATGTTAGGGGTAACTGGCTTTACTGCAATGCTTTAAATTCAACCTCTAAAATTGACGGATTACCGTGAATTATATTCTGATGAACTTATTTACTGAAGGATTACGGTTGATTTAACTAAATGAGTGAAACGAACTAAGCGAGTGAAAATCAAAAGCGTTTCAACGAAGCAACATAATTAAGTTTTAATTTTTTATATTTATCCGCATTTAGATTTCATAATTAAAGGCTATCTAACAATTGGAATTTATAAGCAAGGTATATATTACTAATTTTCACTTCTTTTTATCAAGTTTTTCAATTATTAACAATTTTAGCTTCTTTGTATAATATATATATATATATATATATATATATATATATATATATATATATATATATATATATATATATATATATTTCAAAAATAACAATAATCTTCATATTGTACCTAATATTCAAAGATTCTCATTAAATTGCATTGTTTCTCTGGTTTGCAGCATGAGAAACCCTCATATTTTTAAATATGATGTCTATATATAAATTTCTAAAATCCTAATAAGTGATAAGATGTACATTTCCTTCTTTACACTCTGTGAATTTAAATATTGGTCTTCAGAGTTGATCAAAGTGTTAAAAAGACAGCGTAACAAGAAAAACATAATGTATGCTGCTTTCTTCAGAAATACAAAATTGGTCAAAAACAAAGTAGGAAGAACAGAAGACCCAACTAATTTTATTAATACGTTACTGAATATCTTTTAAAAGTTCATCAACAAATGAATGTTAAAGGATTTATCATTCACCATATGACAATGCTATTCTCATTTAGCAAGACTGAAAGTTCAGTTTCTTAGACAAAAAAGGTATCAAAGTGATAGAAAATCTATTCACATTTAGATATTTTGGTACAAGAAAAAGTGGTATTGAGGACGTTTTATATATTTTGATATATCAAAGCCCTAATGTCGTTGCAATGGAGCAAGTCTCCATATGTTATAAGCAGCAATCGAGCAGAGAATCTCTTGACCGGTCCTGCACCCTGAAAGGAGGTCCTCTCACTTAGAGGTCATTGTCATTATGACCTATTTTACGGGTACCATGATTTTACGTGCAAACATGACGGATCCTCGATTAAGTCGAGATAGAATTCTCTACCTTCCCGCTGTGAGAACGATGAAGTATGCCTTCCCAATCAAGACACCAAGGTCACATACAAATAAATTTATTGCATATAATATAAAAAATTGGACATAAAATAAGTTAGGATGTTTTGAATATATATTAAATATCATTAATATATAATAAAAATAATAAATTTTAAAGAATGTATTTTAATATAAACATTTTTATAAAACTGTTAAATTAATTGACAATCCCAGGTGAATAATAACAATCTCTGTAATCAGAAGAAACGTCATGTTAATAAAAAATATTTTCACCGTCATATTCAGTGTGTTTTTATGACATATTATATCAACATAGAAAAAGCTTTAATACATCGCTTTGTCCAAAATAATTTACTGTATAAATAAACTGCTCATATCATAATTTTTTCCCAATGGCACATTAAAAAACAATTGAACGTTAAAAATACAAGAATAGATTTATAAATGATAGCATGAAGTGTAACAGCGTTCCCAGATTGATGTCCTAAGGAGAGCGGGGCCAGTCTCCTCCGTCCAAGTCCATTTCTTCATGGAGATCCCACAAGGCGCAAAATGGATCAGGAGCCAAGTTGATGTGACTTAATTGTTTGTTCACGCAATCGTTAATAGATAACAGATGGAACAGATTACATCCTAA